>WEKW01011770.1:12141-27504 GCA_013389905.1 Sula dactylatra | reverse complement strand
TTTAGTTTAAGAACAATATGAATGAGACGTGGCTTGGTGGGAATGAATTAATTTTAAATATGAAATTTACTTGTTTCAGTTAGAAATTTTAGTCCTTAATGTTATATGGCACAGATATAAAAAGCAATTGCTTTCCTTCTTCAAAAATTCCAGGATTAAATATTCTTAACAGTTTAGGGACTGCTATTTCGTCTGCCAGTATCATAATACAGATGCACATTTTTGTGTTCTGGAATTCTTGGTATTCTGTAATTTCCAGGAGTAAAATTACTGAGAAAACTTCTATACTGAGAAGCATCCTTGCAGTGCCCTAAAATACAGTGGTGTATTTATCAACTGGCTTGCAAATCAACACAAACATTTCATTACGACCAGTTGCTGGGATCCACCCCACCCCCAGCCCCAGTTCTCTTCACTTCAAAATAGTTTTGTTTAGGGTGAAAGAAGAAAATTTAAAAGCTGCTGTACAAATGTAGAACTGGCTCAGAAAAGTAGAAAGCTGACATCTGGTATGCAAGCTACCAAAATAATTACGAAGTGCTTTGACAAACACCTCGTTCTCAGTCTGCTTATTTTCTCTGATCATCAGAAAAGTAAAAATAAATGGTTTGTGACATTTCAGTACTGGAAATGTTATGGGAAAGTTAAAAAGAGTAAGATAATTTAAATCAATGCAATAAAGAGTTAGCACGTGTTTATGTTTCTACTAAACACATTTTACTTTGTTCCTCTCTATCCTTCTTCAGTCACTTCTTTAGGATTTGGATTTATTATTCTAAGTTGTACAATTCTCTTTTGATATTACACTTTTTCTAAATTAAGGATGAACAGTAGTATTCAAGGGTTCTCCTGATCAGTTATGCTGAGAGAGCTGACTTTGGCACCATGGCAGGAATAGTAATACAATGCGTCAGTTGTTTCAAAGACAGCTATGTTTTCCAAGATACTAATCACAGAGAGAAGAAGGAAAAACCTATTTTTCCTTGATAAAGCCAAGTGCAGAACCAACATCTCAAACCGTAAGTGTCAATAAACTCAATGCAATTTAAATAGCATTCATTCAGGAGTTTAGGGCTTTTTTTTATTTATTATTTTTTGTCTTTTCCTCACTAGTCCCTCTCTCCTAGAAAGCCAATCAAATACCATATGCTCACCTGTAACTGAGCAAACTATGAAAACTATGTTATGCTTTTCCAAGCTTTTTCTGTTCTGAGACAAAATGATTGCCAATTTATGTTTTGGACAACCTGCACAACACTTTGCTCTCTTTCAACAATGTGAATTTGGGAGCAAAACTTAAAATTCCCAACAGAATTTCTTTAGATCTGGCCTGAAGCCAAGAATCGGGAAGATTCTGTCTGACAACAACAGCAAAAATCTCCTGTTGCACCTAATAAGATAGTACCCAATTTTAACACTGATATTCTGAAAATTATAAGAGCAAAAGGCTTTATAGTACACAGTGTAACTAATGCATCTTCTAGATGTCTGATTCTAGTCTAATTGAAGCCAATGGAGACCTTCTTAAACTGGGGAAGATTATGTCCAATAGTCAAGGTTCAGAAACCCATTCTTCAGGTATCGCATAGTATGAGAAGCAAAAGCTTTGAAGTTGAGCTTTTTCAGCCTTTCCTGCTTCAGAATCTCCCTTTAAGAGGAGTGGAAATGTTGCAGCCCCACAGCCTGCCTGTGAACTTTTGGGGCTGAGGATCCATGGCCTGCCAAACTATTAATAAGTTAAACAGAACTAATTTCATTATTTAACTTTATTAAGTTAATTTGCATGGAAAGAGAGGCAACAATAAAGAAGCATTTGCAAAGCAGCATTTATCCTGTTATATACTGTTATATAGCAGTATCTGGAAATACTGCTACCGTATTTTGTTATTTTGTGACAGGGAAATGAGAAGCAGCAGCCAGTGGTTGTGGGTTTAGCCAAAAGACTAAGAGAAAATGTATTCTCTTTAAAAATGTTTGCTATAAGGATGACTGATTAAATACTACATGCTAATGGAAGAAATATTATAACTTTAGCTCAAAATCAAAATGGAAACATTGAAGAACTAGTTACAGAATTAGATACAGCTGAAAAGGAGCATCATTCTTCCCAGTGGGAAATGGCAATTTTTCAAATATTAGAACAATATATTAGAGCAAAATATTAGAGAAATATTAGAATTACATATTTCAGATAACAAATATTTAGTTAAGAAACAGTCCCATGGTCCCATACAAAAACTGTTCTTCAGCTTTTTCATCCATGTTAAAATGCTGCAAAAAACTCTGACCTTACAGGATCTCTGCAGCATATCATGGGAAACAATCTAAACTGAGAACTCAGCCTTTAGGGACAAGCATGCAGGACATGAGGCACCTGAACTAATTCACGAGGTACTTGGTGGTATTTCTAAGTTTCCTTTTGACTGGTAGGGGTAGAAGGAAAGGGAGGAAAGCATCAGAAAAAAATCTGTATCTGTTTTTTTGCCCCGAGAAGTCAAAAATTTTCAAATAGGAAATAGTCACTTTGAAGAACTATTTAGTTCATTTAAAAGACCAACTTTCTATTGCGAAGCATTCTGGCAAAATAATATCCAGCCTCTTCTGAATGTGTTTGAAATGCTTTCTATTTAGTACTTGATATTTACCTCATTACAGTAAACTGCTATATTAAACTGTAATCTTACATTCCATTAAAACCACATTGGTTCAGCAGCTCTTTTTATAGACATAATTCTGAAGATGCAAAAATGGAAAAAAAAAAGAATGTAGTAGAAAAAGAACAAAGTACTGTAAGGTTACTTTTGTAGTCAAAGTGATAACCAGCTCCCCTGAAATGAGAACAATTTTTATCTCTGGCACTAAGGACAGTTGGACTAGATCTCTTACCCACAGCCATATAATCAAGCAGTCTAGCCAAAAGCATATTCATTATCTCACAGACTCTTCAGGAAAAAAAAAAATAAAAAAAAATAAGAAGGTTGAACTTTTATTTCTGTCTGAGAGAAGGCAAGTACTGCTTCCAGGCTCATGTCTGCGAAGTCCACAAGACATACATCAGGAGTATCCAGTGAGCACACCAAAAAAAATAGAAATTCTGTTTCTACCATGCCATTGGCATCAAGAACTACTCCTCAGCTAGCAGACAAATAAAAGTTGCCCAAAAGTAATTTCAGTAATGTTCATTTATCTGCAGTTTGAAGCATCTATATTAAGGTTTGTATATTCAATTATAAACACTTCTGTGGTTCAAAACATATGATTAACAACAAAACATTGATAGCTAATGACTTAGACTTTTTTTTTCCACTGTTTAGACCACTGTATTAACAGAAAGCTGCCATTTATTGAAGTCTTCACAAAACATCCTAATCCAAATGGAACTAGGAACATATGTGCTCCCATCTGATGATAAGCTGTGTTCTGTTGGATCAGTCTTCTCGAGCTTGTGTGACAAATAGAATTAGGTAAACCAGCAAATATGGGAGGGTCTCCTAAAAAGACAAAACCAAAACAGGAAAAAAAAAACCCAAACCAACCCAGGCTATCGTGTAATATTTTGACATATTATCAAGTTACACTGTTTACTTACCAAACACAAATTTATAGGAGCAAATTGGTAGAGATAAATAGGCAAATTGATGTCAATATCCTTCAGGTTTAGAAATTCAGTAAACTCTTCAGTAACAGTGCCAAACCAATGAAATAAAACCCTTGGTCTTTCTTCTCACAGAGGAGGGAGCAAGAACAGCAGCCCAGCCTCTCGCTGTGCTGGGAGCACACCTCGGCTGTCTGAGAAGAGCTGCTAGTGAGATGAGGAGGACAGCTTGGGGTTTTTTAAATCCAGCATTCCTTCACCCCCTGACTACAATTGCCAGCAAAAGGTGAAAATTACAGGATTGGATCACTAGTCTAGCTAGAAGCCATGCTAGACCACCCACAACCCTGCACGAGCCAACCCAGCAGCTGTCCATGTCACCAGGCTGGATTACAACTGCAATGAGAAAGTAGCAGGTGCCAACAAATTACAATCTAACATTTTTGAGGGACAACAGCAGGGAACTGTTTTACTTAACTACACTTTAGGGAAGAGTGATCAGTGTCCAAATTACATTTTATAGCCCAGATTTTCAGTTTGGTTTTAATGGGACTCCCCCCTCTCTTTTCTTCTTTTTATTCCCATGTACATATTTGAAATCTTGCAGTTATGACAAGGTAGCTGGGCAGTCACAGCCAAGTCCAAAGCAGCAGGGAAACACCTTGAAATTTCAAGGTCTTACATGCATGTATAAGCAGTCAAGACCCCACATGCATTAGAAATTTCTGAAATCTTTTTACCCATTTAAAAATTTACCCATTCACCAATACCTGGTACAACGCTTCTTTGGTGGAACTGGCAGCTACTTTTTTCTGCCCAAATCCATTTGGTATCCAGAAACTTGGTAATCCTTACCTACATCTCCCAAAGGGCCTAATTTACTAGCCATGCTCTGAGCTTACCTAGCATATAAAGTTCAAACCAAAACATGCTGAAAAATGAAGTAGTGACCACCTTCTAATAATCTGGCCAAAAAGTAGGAGTCCTAAATTCTAGATAGAACAACTTTTCCTATAATCCCAAAGACTGACCCAACTATGAAACTGGTCTTCCTTCAGTTGAAACTGGTCTGCCAAGCATCCAGCAATATCAAATGCAGGGGACCAGAAGGGCAGGTAAGAGGGATCCTCATACCACTCTCTGGTGGTCAGCAGGGAGAAGAAAGCCCACATTCCACATTCCTAGGCTGGTTTGCATATCTTATATTGCACAGTAGCTAGAAATAGAAATAGACAGAAGTATATATAGGTTAATATAGAAATAATCCACAGAACATTAATTCGAACCACAGGACTCTGCCTTCTTTGTCAAGCAGGGATCAAAGACAAACAGACCCTAGTCTGTGCAGGTGTAGCCAGGAGCTAGGAACAGCGACGAAAAGGACAGCAACTGCCTCTGCCACTGGGCAGCAGGTGAGCAAGGTGGATTTAGCACTTTAGGTCAGGCTGTTAATTTTCTTCCAGCTTTAGCTTTTAATATCATCTTTCTATGAAAAAGACAGACTTGAACAGATTTTGAACATTTCTTTGTTAATGCAGAACACAAACTGTTGTAGCAATACGACTGCCTAAAAATAGTTAATTTTACTGTATAAACAGTATTAGTCCGTTAGTAAACCTTTTCATCCAAGAATCCCAGAGCACTTTAAAAAATTGCAATTAAAAATCATAGAGAAAACCTATTATGTAAATTTACTTTTTTGTACCTCTGAACTAACTATAATTCATACAATAAAACATGAGGGAGGTGAGAAATTTGATGGCTACAAGGCAAGTTTTCACTAATTGCTGTGTAAATGAATTCTGACTTGAAGACTTACTTTCTTGCATAACCAAAAAAATTGCTTTATTTTCTTTTTTTTTTTTTTTACTAAGAGAATAGAAAGGCACCCCTAAAGAATTTTTACATACTAGAAGTTTGCTTTATGCTCTTCTGGAAAACAGTGGTCATGCTTTAAGATTTAAAGCCATAATTCTTGTTAAATTGACTACGTCAAGAGCTCAGAATTGGTTATTTTCTTGAAAATAATAAACAAACTAACAGCTTTTAATTAAGTCCAAACTCATATAAAGATCTGAACAATTTTAATTATGAAGTCTAGCTGCACAAACCAAGAGAGAAAATGTTTCCAGACGCGATCCAAAGTGCAACACCATATCCCAAACCAGTGATACTTCTTGTCCTTTGACAGTGTAGGGCAGGATGCTCCAGTTCCTTAGATCAAGGCATAAAATCCTAGATCTATACTACTGTTTTATCACAAAATTCAGAGCATATGAGGTCCTGAAAGCATCATTTTCAGGATGTTTTAATATTTACTAGTCCAGTGAGAATGTCACTTCGTAGCTAGATGGTTTGGGAAATATTTTAAGACTGTCCACATTTCCACAGCTATTGCTAATACATGAGCAGCAACTCCCAGAAACATCAACCTAGTCTCTGGTGTTTTGGCAGGTAAGCTTGTTCTGAGTGCACCACATTGGTTGTGCCTGCAGACATAAAGGCATTTTCCTTGTGATTCTTATTAGCACTTAAGCTTCTGGCAACAACTGTCAGAACTTATTGGTTTTGCCTATGCCCACCAGAAAAAGCAAAACCAAAAGCCACACCTAAGAAACCCCAAAGCCACCCACTACGCCTTGACTTCAGGGAAGGTGTATGCTGTGGGACATCCCCCAGCCTTGGTCCCCTAATTCCCAGGGAGGCAACCTGCCTGAGATATGTCATGCTTCCATTCAGCCAAATCCTCACATCCTTCATGTGGCATCACAATCTGGAGGTGAAGGGGCTGCAAGAGAGACAATGATGCATGTTTAAGATCCTTCCTTACATGGAAGAGGGATGCAACGTGGCATGCACCTGTCTCAGGGAAATGCTTCCAGGTACTGCTGTTGAGAGACAGCCACAGTAGCCAGAGAAGTATGTGACTTCATCTTAAAGAAAAGAAGATGGGGGGAATGAAGCTCACCTTTGTGACTGCCAGCAACTGGAGGCTGGACTTAGAAACTGAATTATTCCTTAGGACGTTGGCCTTGTAAATACACAGTCTCCATGCTGTTAAACAAAGAAAAAAAAAATCTCAAATGCAGGTGATTTCTTCTAAGAAGAGCAGGACTGGGCCCATTACTGATGATACATTTTGTTGTATAACATTTGAAGAGGTAATTGTATGAAATGCTTTTATTTTCCTTCCTCTCCCTTAAACCTTGGTCTGCATGTTTCTGAGTAACCATTTAAAAGATGTTTCTTCTTTTTATATGTAGATTTTAAGTACCCACATAGAAAAGTAGATTACTTCCCAAAAAGCCCCCATGAAAATAAAAAACATAGATGAGTTCTTATAGTTGCCTGTCAACTCTAGCATCTCAGCAATGAAATCAGATTTTTAGGAAAGCAGACAAAGCAAGACTATCTGAGTGCCATGAAAGGATGATTATAAGCTACATCTAGAACACATTTAATTATTACGGTATGACTTCTGACAGAGTTTCTTTCAAATCTGAAACCTGAAAAAAACATAATAAATCATCTCATCCTGTCATGATAATTGTGGTTCCATTTCTGAATGATTGGGTGTTGAATATTTCCAACAAAAAATACAGATGTCTTCCAAAGCTGTTTCAGCTACAGCACTTACATTCATTAAAGGTTAAGTAATCTACAATTCTTTTATTCCCACTCTAAGTTTTTTCCTACATAACAACTATTTTGAGTGATTAGTGCTGAAATACACAGTTCCATTTCATCCCCACATAGGACACACATCTTCATTAACTGAGCTTAAGCTCTAATATCAAATACTACAAATTTGTTTCCAAATCTTAAGTCTCAATATATGTTCAATCCAATCAGTTATAATTTTACCACCACAGAAAAGTTTATTAGAAGTGCTGAAGGGATGAATTTGCCCATATGTATTACTTAAACACCTGGAAAATTCCTAGTATTGGTGAAAAGTGTGTACCACTTTCCCTCTCTGTCTGAGCCAATCCCAACTAGGGACTTGGAAGTCAAGGTAGGAAAAAGGAAGTGTTATCTGCAATGGGTTTAATTCACTGAAGTACCAGTATCTTGTTCTTGAATATTGGTACAAGAACTCGCAACCATTACAGCTCAAACAGATGATTCAGGATTTCAGTCAGAAACTTTTACATGAGATGAAAAGCAAGTAAAATGTTCTGGAGCTACGAGAGCAGCCCAAAGTATCACACACACATAGCTTTCAAAGAATATTCAGCCATGCAAGAAATGCCTGTTTAATTAATTTGATTCTGAAGAAAAAAATTTACACTTGAAATAAAGTGTGCACTACACAGATTCAGAACAGAATGAGATTTACCTTGGGATCATTTCAGTTTCTATCTACCTTTTTCTTTCGTTTCCTTAGATATCATTCCACCAACTGATATTTCGATCTCTGTGTTTATATGAATTTTGCATCTCTAAATATAACAAAATTTAAAGAACGTTGACAGAAAACCTTAGCATAATCTGTAACCCTATTATTACTTGCATTTTCATGCCCTGTCTCTCCTATTTCCAGTGATATACAATCACATTGGATCAGATTTGAAGTGAAGAAATGGTAGACGAAGATTTTTTTAGTGGCCTGAATGATGACAATTGATCTAAGCTACACAAGAGGAGAATTTGAAAATAATAACTGGATTCTGAATCTGGGCAAAAAAAACCTAATAAAATAAATATTAATTGGTAGTTAATGTTAATGTGATCTTTTATGCGCATAGCAGAACTTTGCATTGAAAACTTGCATTTTCTGTTTCAAAAAGAAAATTTTCCAAACAAATGACTAAAATAATGAACCATGCTAGTGCAGGAATTGCATGCATTATATTTAACATTTTTAGAGGTTTATTGTAGGTGATCATGCTGCTATACTGAGATTTTGATAGAGTTGCTTCACATTTCAACAGCAAATTGCATTATCTTGGAACACTCCCTCATTAAAAGCTATATCAACTCTTCTGTACTTTTTCCATAAGGCAAATCATTGCATAATTTAATGCAAGCTTTTCTCATGGTTATCATTTTGGCCCTTTCATAAATGGCATAAGGGAACACAATACCAAGATAGGCAGAGAAGACAAAACTCTCTCTGGTAGAAATGTAACATGACATATATATAAATATATGCAAACAGACATACACATACACATTAATATGCATAAGGAACTATAGCATTTCTGACCAAGAGTTACTTAAAATTGTGAAATGAAGAAATGCCCATAGGATTTTCCTTTAGCAATAACAGAATTTAAATTTTAATCTGAAACCACTAAAAGGATCAAACTTCTTTCACAACAACTTACATCCAAAACACCATCCATCCCTTCAGTAGCTACCCAATATTAACAAGGGTAAAGGTTTAAGTACAATATGTGACAGCAGAACATGATATTTATTCCAATGATGAAATAAACTAGAACAAAACAGAGTACTGATTAAGCCAAACCAGAAAACATTGAATTGGCAAAAACTTACTAATATCTAAAAATTCATAGACTTAGGACTATGGGTGCTGGATATTTTGGAGAGAGAAAAAGTTAGAAAAGAATCCAGAGAACAAAGCAGAAGTTCTATCTCCATTAAAAATAGAAATGAAAACTAAAAGGAGATTAGTTGACTTGTATGGCATTGAAACTGCTTGAGTTATTTCTACATGCAGGTAAAAGAGAATGCTGCTAATTATACAACAAAGTAACTTCCCTATTAAATACAAAAAACAAACAAAAAAAGAAAAAAACCCAAACAAAACACCCAACAACAAAAAATCCAGAGAGATTGAGAATTACTACAGAAAATAAAATCTGATGGCTCAAAGATGCATCAGCGTAATTTGTTTCATAGCAATTCAGAACACCTTGAGCAAGTTGCTTTTTTTGCTAGTGTCTTTGTTTTCCTCTGTTGCCTTTCTTAAGGCTAAACTAAAACTGTGTTTACAGGAAAGAGTAAAGAGTACCCATGCATAACTAAATAATTTATGGGACTGGGAGTGACATTTATGGGACTGGGAGTGACACTAATGTGATTATTGAAGAAAAATAACCAATTAAACTGCTCCTGATCAAAAGTATATAAAAAAAAAAAAAACAAACCAAAAACAAAAACCCAAACTAATATAAATCACCATATCTAATAATATTACAGTGAAAAAGCTTCAATTCAGAGTTTGCAATAATTGAATTCTGAATAAAAAAAGAAAAAGGCTCCTGTCATATAATAATAAGGTAGCAATTAACAAGTTAAAAATTTTGATGCAGTTTTGATGCATTTTTATCAGGTTTGTGATAAAAAGAAGTTACTTTGTTTCTGACAAGTCTAATAGTTTACATCTTGCACTTCACAGATACTGAAGTTTGTTCAATTAATACTGCGTGAATGCTGTCCTAAAGCGAGTCATCAAAAATTGTTACTCTCATATGCTACGATATTCCTTAGAGAAAAATTAAAATAGACTTAAAAATACTGATCCAGTCAAAATACATTTAAAGTGTTAAGCATCACTCCAAAGAAAACTTATCTCCTAAGTGGAAATTCAGACTTAAATACAGCAAATACTTGAGCAACGGAGTCATTAAACTACTAAGGACAGCTGTTAAATTGCTTTAGGCGAAGTGGGACAGTTACACTGTGAAATGACACGATCCAGAAAGAAATATTTCGCTGTGTGAACAACACTGCACTTAAAGTTGATTAAAAAAAAGAAATTAAAATAAAAACCTTAAAATGCTAAGCACAGGACAACTTTGTACCACAGGTTGTTAGAAGACATTTACAATGCTTTGAAAAATCTTCAAAAAAAAAATCACAAGCCAATCAAAAACCAAATGTTATTAGTAAAAAAAAGGCAAATCACCAAAAAGCGCACAAAAAGAAGACTATTCAGTTGAAGTTTGTGGTGACATTAACTCTGGCCTATTGAAAAGAAGCAAACTTATGGTATTCAAGCTGTTGAAAGATAGTTCACTCTACTTACAAAAATGTTGAAAAACAATGAAAGAGGTAGAGGAATGCTATTCCCATAAGCACACGTATATTTAATTAAAAATAAGGTTCTTCTCTGGTTTGTTGTAATAATACAATTAATTACATCAGAAAAGCAAAAGGAAAATTACCAGTCATGAATGAAAGCAGCCTACTTTTCCTTGCCGTGCAAAACAACTTCCATTGGCCTTACTATGAAAGGTGAGTGACAGAGGTTTGGGATAACACAGTTACTTTGCTTTAAACGTTCTCTTTTTGAATGTGATTCAAAACACAAACTACCTGCAGGGACATTATTTTCTGTACACACTGAGAGGCAAAGATGAGGTCAAGAGAGAAATGAGTTCTCTTCATAACACATGCATGGGCAAAACCAATTTCTAAAATAACATAAGATTAGCAAAGGAATAATGATATGACAATTATTGTCCTAAAACTGTTGCATCAGATTTTTGCTATTGCTTACTGTTAAAGTCAACAAAGATTACTGGAATACAAATTGCAATGTGTCTGATTTTAGAGACTGTGAACATCCTTGATTACAAATGAAGTCAGTGAAGTCTAAGATTATACAATATCAGAAAATAATGATTAATTCCTGCAAATGCAGCTACAAGTACTCGATGAGTCCTTATCAATTAAAGGGCAGTTAAACTGAGTTTGCAGAGCAAGTGTATGTGTGAACACCCCAGAGTCAGATTATTTGTTTGGTTGCCTAAAGCACTGTAAGTATAAAACAATCCCACTTTATTCATGCATACCTTTCATCTCTATGAAGTACATGCTTTTATAAAAATTAGTTTAATACTTATAGATCAATTATGTTAAGAAATCAAGTATGACCAATAGCCTAGAAATCCCTGCATTTAAGTCATTGATTGTTCTGTCTAAAGATGCATGGCAAGTCTAAACAAAAATATTTTGGTTCTGAAAAGCAACTGTACAAATACACAAGTCATTTAAGTCATGATCCATGACGTCTTTTAATTAGATCCAACCTGACTAATAGAAATGCAAAAGAAAATAGATTAGCCATTTCATCCTCTCGTGAATACTGTGCAAGAAAATACTGACTTTTGAATCTGTATTTTAAAGAAAACACTAAAGAGTGACATGAAATCATGAGGCTATTGGGTACAACCTGCATATAATGTTAGCATTTTCTACTCCGCAAGTTAAACATATACTCAGAAATATATAACTACACAACTACAATTTAAATTTTTCTAACATAAAATGGGAACCAAGAGGTCTTTCTCTTCTCACTAACTAGGCAAAACCGTAAGTATTGGCATTATGTTAGAAACTGTTATAATTTCCTGTCAGGTTAGGAAAACACTTAGCATAAAGTGTTTTCCATAGCACTAAAAAGAGGACTCCCTCACCCCCCCTTCACATGCACACACACCCCCACACCCACCCCTTATTATCCTCAGTGTATTGCAGAAGGAAGGTTACTTTTTCTAGATGCTGCCATTAAGAGGGCCAGAAAAAGTAGGCTTACCACTTTATCACAAAAACTACATCAATTTCTTAACACAAACCAAAAGCCATAGCATCTTTCTTAATTCAAGGAGTTAAACTTCAGAAACTAAGTACAATTCCCTGTTTTTTATTTTGAGAGATTTATGCTGAGCATCCATAAAACCTTTCAAACAGGAGAGGGGAAAAAAAGAGGGAGGGGGGAACTGGAATTCATTTCAGAAACTGCAGTAATTTACAGAAATTTATTCAGCAGCAGCAGACTTCTTTGAGCATAAAGAGAAATAGTCCTGAAATTATATCAACTTTCACCATAATATATTGTGTTATACCTTGAAAATTATTCATTATTAAAAGGCTCAGACAAGTTCCATTAAGGATTTCAGATTCTGCAGGCTTTAGTGTTTTTCTCAGACACATTCTAGAATAATGCTTGGTCATAACTATTTTTTCAAGCACTGCACTCACAGAACTCTTGCTTTGACACTGCTACTGGCAGCGTACGTGACTAAAACCATGCAAGAAACACCTGGGCAAAAATATTCTGATTTTCATACTCCCCTCAACACCACTACTGTACAACTATATTTTGTGTGTCCGTGAAATACAAATGTCTCTGAAGCCCCACTGATGCATTTGTCAGCTAGCTCCCTTGTCTGCTGAGCTATAAAAGCTCACTAAATCACAAAACGAAATAGGAGAAGTCAAAAGAAGAAAGTCAGTGGATACGGCCACTACCTCTAGGCCTCCTTCTGATCGTGCGTTACCTCCAGCACTGCTGCTGGCTTCTTGCCAGCTTCTCAAAAGTCTACCCGTCAAACAAACACCTCCTGGAAAAACAGGCTGCTGGAAGGCCTTTTTTCTTTAAAGGTATTACTGCTGAATACATTAGTTTTGATACATAAAAAGCTGTGGGCAGTACTATTTCTACAACCTGAGAGTATACTATGATAAGCAAATGTGGGTTTTTTAAAGGAATGTGTTTATTGTCTTGGTCCACCACATCAGTCTAATACAGCAAGACTTTTTCAATGGGAATAATTTAAAAACAACAGCAACAAAACCCAAAGAAGAAACAAAAAGCCCCAAATTACAACTCTAACAGAACTTAGGGAAAGATATCATCATTAGTTTATCCTCTGACAATACTTTTATGCAAACTGAAAAACCCTTGTTTTTTTCATTGCAGAGATGGAATGACATTATGCAATCTTGCCAAAGCAAAAAGATAATCCCACGTCATAATATGTAATTAAAAACACACGGTTCCCATAGGAACAGATCAGGCAAACAAATAATTTGGTGATGGGCACAGCAAAAGAGCATGAACAAAACTGAGGAACTCAATGTTCAAGAAATGTTATCTTGTTTGTAAGGGCAAAGTTTCCAGAACTTTTGATTAGTGCTCAGATATTATGAGAACAGCCTGAAAAATAATTTATGAGTTTAATTTTTTTTTCAGAATTATTTTTAAAAAAACTCATGATGTGTGTGATGCACAAAAAACCCAATTACAGATGTATTAAAACACTTCTACTAGAGAATTAATTTTACATGGGTTTTCTTCCACAGATTCTCCTTCCTTCAGACCACTACAGCAAAGACATTTATTCCAGGAAATCAGTTCACAGAACAGTATTCTATATAGGTTCTCCTCTTCTATACAGGTGGTATCTGTTCAGCATGCATCATATTAACTGTGCACCCACTCTAGGGGCACAAAGTCCAGTACTTTCAGATACTGCACTTTCTGTAAGCAGCATAATTACTCATCCAGCACAGACTCATCTAAACAAGTACAGTTGATATTTGTAGATTGCCACAACATGCTGAAATCCTAGGGAAATGTTCCAAGTTCATTCTGTTTGAAAACTATTTGGAGGAGGCTAGGGACTAAGACCACAGGATTGAAAGAGAGGAAGGATAGGACAAGTCCAGGAAAACTTGGTTGTCATTTTTATTTCAATTTTCTTATCAAGTCAGCCTCTTAACATTATTAAATTATTCTCCTTGAAATATCTTTAGACCACCATACAACAGTGCTGGAAGCCAGTGCTGTTCTAATAAACTAAAATGTGGCACACAAAGATTAAAAAAAAATGGGGGTATGTTTTGAATATTCTATTCATTAATATATCTGTACTTATAAAATACCAGTAAAGGCTGAAAAATGCAAGTGAGTCTGCAGTTCATAAATTTTAGGGATTCTTTCCTGATGACATATCTTGGCCTGACAGAAGGGGAGCAGTATCTTTGTGAAAATGGGTTATCCACCTACATAGTTCTGGCAGAAAGACTGAACAGTACAGCAAGCTCTTCTCAGGAAATGTGAGCATTAGTATGCTTTTCAGATACTCAAACCCTGCTGGATTTATGAACTTACCCTTATTAGCCTGTTAGAAGCTTATTGAGCTCATCATCTTCTTTCTGCCATAGTTTTCTGATCACTTCTGCTGAGAAGATAACAAAAGTTACTTCTGACAACACCAGCCACTGCAATCACAGCTGAGCTGAAGCTGCCAGCTAGAAACAGTGTAGAGCAGCAAGAGCGTGGACTGAAACTGGCAGTTTGATTTTTGAATGCTGCTATCTGCAGTACTTCTGAAAAGCTGAGCAGAAAGACAGGAAGTACAGTTCTACAGCACAAACTGAGAAAAAAAACGGGACAGGGATAGAAGGTTTGTTCTGTACCCATTTTATTTCTTCTGAACTCAAGCCCTGCAATTTAGAAGCTTACCTATAAGACAAAGAGGAAGCATCCATACAGGCATCCTAAATGGTCCTGCAATAAAGCCCCACGCAACCCCGTCCTGACAACCAGCAAGTCTGTGTCCAGTTGCTTCTTAGTCTGATAGTGAGCCCAAGCTCATTCTCATCAACTTAGGATGAATGGACAAAACTGTGCTCTGAGTTCCAGCTAGCCTCCAATTAGTTTCAGATAACTTTACACATTTCTATAAGGAATTACCTTCCTCATTCCCAGAACAGACCTGAACCATCAATAGCATGTGAGACCAAAACCAAAACTACTCCTCAAAAACTGGACTCAGAACTGGTGCTCAGAGCACCTAAAAGTCAGAGAAAACTCTGGGGTAAACAGGGCCACAGCTGCAGTACTGACTGCACAGCCAAAGAATAGAAAACACCTGGGACTCCAATTAGAAGAGAATTTCAACATCTGTTCTCATCAATGATATTAAACATGCCCCTAAATACTCCAAAAAACACTAAATAAGACAACCAACACTCTGACTAAGATAAACACACTAATTCCACAACCC
>WEKW01011769.1:0-23301 GCA_013389905.1 Sula dactylatra | reverse complement strand
CTTCGTTGCTGACTGGGGCTAAACCACAACATAAATAAATAGGTAGAATCAGCAGCTGTAAAATAATTTCAAAGGTGCACTTTCAGAAAGCTGAGCATTATTTCTGCACAGAATAGTGACACTGTGAATGACCACTGAATATTACTTTGTTGTTAAGAATATGGATACCCCATAGAAAAACCACTTTTTTAGTGTCTTGACACTGAGCACGGCCAGTGTCAAATACAGTTCACATCCCGATTTTGTAACTTTTACATCATGCCAGATTTGTGCCCAGTCTTGAGGCTTCACTAGCCAAGACAAAACAGCATAATGGTTCTGCTCGAGCTTCCTGCCCCTCTGCTACAAGAGCCACAGACAGTCAAAATACACTGTTTTTTTATTTTCTTCTTTCTCTCTTTCTTTCTATATCGAAGGAGTCAAGGAAATCATTGATCATTCCATGAAGAATTTGGTAACTCAGTATGTGGTATCTGTCCTCTGAAATGGCACTGAAGAAACGCTTTAGCACAATCTGGAGAAATTTTATCACGTTTAGTTAGGCCAATTTTCAAAAGTCATGCAAAAGTGATGCTCTTGTTGCAGTCACTACAGATGACTGCACAGAATCAAACTGAAGATATTATCAAGCCAAATTCTAGTTCTTACCATCTCATTCTGTCAACAAAATGTTTTCCTTGGGTTTCTACAGGTGTGTTACCCAGTCTCCTTCCTACAAGAAGCCATATAGTCCTGCCACTGGAGTACAAGTTGTTACTTTCTATCCTTGTGTTGGCTCTATTCATTAAAGAAGTACTAGCTCTAACTCTCCATACTTTCCTGACATGGGAATAAAAGATATATAGTAAAGGCTCTGGATTTTCTATGCTGATGTAATGGCCCTTGGAAAATTATTGCAAACTGCTAGGCATCTGGTCTCCAAAGCAAGGTCATCAGTAAATTCTGAGTGGAAGCAGGAATATTTACTCCACACTCCCATATGCTAATTCTAATACACTCAATACCTTGTGTTTCCTGTTGGCTGGGTTTATACAGGTCCCCGTGCAGTCTATGAAAATATTATATCACTCTATGGATGTTTCTATCACTGAGACTCTAAAATTGTTCTTCAGAGGCACACACTTTCTCTACAGATGGACAGGGACTCCATCTGTTTAGCTGAGGTTCTATGAATAAGGCTGCCAAGCCAGCAGCACTCCAGATGAGGCATCACTAGGGCAGAGTAGAGGAGGAGGATAACTTCCCTCATCTTGCTGACCATACTACTTTTTATGCATCCCAGGATACCATTGGCCTTCTTGTCCACAAGGGCACAGTGCTGGCTCATGATCAACCTGCTGTCCACCCGCACTCCCAGGTGCTTCTCAGCAGAGCTGCTTTCCAGCAGGTCAACCCCCAACCTGTACCGGTGCATGGGGTTGTTCCTCCCCAGGTGCAGGACCTTACACTTGTTCTTGTTGAATTTCATTATGTTCCCCTCAGCCCAGCTCTCCAGCCTGTCCAGGTCTCGCTGAATGGCAGCACAGCCTTCTGGCATATAGGCCACTCCTCCCAGTTTTGTATCATCAGCAGACTTGCTGAGGGTCCAGGTCACTGATGAATACATTGAACAAGACTGGACCCCGCACAGACCCCTGGGGAGCACCACTAGTTACAGGCCTCCAACCAGACTTTGCTCTGTTGATCACAACCCTCTGAGCTCTGCCATTCGGCAAGTTCTCAATCCATCTCACTGTCTTCTCATCTAACCCACACTTTCTAAGCTTACCTGTGAGGATGTTATGGGAGACAGTGTCAGAAGCCTTGCTGTAGTCAAGGTAAACAATATCCACTGCTTTCCCTTCATCTACCCAGCCAGCCATGCCACCATGGAAGGCTATCAGGTCAAGCATGGTCTTCCCTTGGTTAATCCATGTTGACTACTTCTGATAACATTCTTTTCCTCTGCATACCTGGAGATGACCCCCAGAATGAACTGTTTCATTACCAGATGCATTCATCTTTAATCTTTTTTTTAGTATTCAGAGTAAATATTTTAGAAATTTAATCATGAAAATGCAACCGAGTCATCTATGGTAAGTATAAATTAAATAAATAAATGTTTGATCATTCTTAAGAAGACACATGTAACTGGGTTACTGTCCCATTGTAAAATGATGGTGCAATAAAGCATTTATTATCTCTTATAAGTCACTGACATAGCCCTTTCTCCTTCCATGGAATTGTCCAGTCTCCCATTTTCAAGCACTACCTTGCTATTAAATGCCACCTCGTGCTTTTCACACAAAGCTGTGATTCTGAGAAGGATGAACTCTTTTACTGAACTAGAATCAGCCAAAAAAGGGAACTTTGCTCCAGTACAGTTAATAGCGTCATCTTTTAGTGTATTATTTCTTGAGATACAGATTGGTGGAACCTTGCAGAATATGCTAGAAAAACACCTTGAAAGGCCTGTCCCAGTCATACTCTTCTTGAATCATCATAGAGAAGATCCTTGAATAAATGGATCTTTATCTTTTTTTAAATTAAACTTTTCAAACTTACCTCATTTCAAGAAAACTTGGTCTTGCGCATTGGTTTGACATTTTTAGAAGTACCTAAGCCCTACTTTCAAAAGTGAGTTAAATATACTAGTCCTTAGTGACATGCAGGTATCTAGGTGTTTCAGCACAAGATAAACACTTTAGATCTTTGAGAAAATAAGAATCTTAAAAAATTGTTGCCCATGCCCTCCTTGGGCAGAAATGTACCAAGTAGAGAAAAATGAGCAAAGGGAAGGAAATCTTCTAGAGGAGACTGCTTCACCAGAAAAGCAATAGACTGTAAAAGAGGTTCCTTTTCTTGCTTTTTATATATGGCGGGAAAAAAGCAAACTTAGTTAGATATGCAGTACTTAAATGACTCTCTGAAGTTGAGCTGTGACACTGAAAATAGTAATTTTTTTTAAATCACCTCATTATTATATACTATTTGTTATGGCAATAAAAATGTCAGCCAGGCAAATTTGTTAACTGCTAACTTAAGGCAAAACAAGAATTAAAGCTCTTTACTAAGAGCTGTATTCTAGAGCCAGGTGTGAGCTTGCTCCCACATTACATCTAACAGGGCTTCACAGTAAACCAGAGGAGGCACTATCTTGGCCACTGACATGCTCTATTTAAAGTAAAGGTGATGATGCTCAGGTTTACACTTCTTCTTCAGCAGGTGCAATCAGTGTGCCACATAGGGGTCACAGTGTCTGCTAGAGATAAGCACCTGAGGAAAATGGCAATCTCGGCCAGGAATGACCTAAGTGCTATTACAATAAGAGATCCATTTTTCAGGGAAGCTTCACAGATCTTGACAGTACTTCCTCTTCATCTTAACTCTCCTTCCTTCCCACCATTCTCTATCACATCACATTTAATCCCTTGCCCCTGCTTAACATCCATTTATAAAAACAATGTTAGGTTCCAGAATACATTTAATACTGCCTTGGTCCCTAAAATCAAGATTACAACAGATATTATTCCACAGTCAGAGAGGATGATGAACTCTTCTAAGAAGAGAAGTTAACAAAAAAAATGCTTGCATCAGCTCATGAAACTGTATCCAAAGCTATCATTAAGGGCAGTCAGAAAACTAAGTTTCTCCAGCACTGCAGATGTCTTTCCCTTCAGAGCAGAAGAGGACACACTATCACAGAATGATTTTAACCTTCTGAATGTAATAAAAAAGGTTCAACACAAAAAGTCATGAAGGGCAACTGTCCTGGTTTCAGCTGGGATAGAGTTAATGTTTTTTCATAGTAGCTAGTGTGGGGCTGTGTTTTGGATTTATGCTGAAAATACTGTTGACAATGTGGAGATGTTTTAGTTGTTGCTAAGTAGCGCTTACACTAGTCAAGGACTTTTTCTGCTTCCCATGCTCTGCCAGGTGCACAAGAAGCTGGGAGCGAGTGGCACAGCCGGGACAGCTGACCCCAGCTCACCAAAGTGATATTACATTCCATATGATGTCACGCTCACTATATAAAGCTGGGGGAAGAAGAAGGAAGGGGGGATGTTCTGAGTGATGGCGTTTGTCCTCCCAAGTAACCGTTACACGTGATGGAGCCCTGCTTTCCTGGAGATGGCTGAACACCTGCCTGCTGGTGGGCAGTAGTGAATGAATTCCTTCTTTTGCTTTGCTTGCACACACAGCTTTTGCTTTACTTATTAAACTGTCTTTATCTCAACCCATGAGTTTTCTCACTTTTGCTCTTGTGATTCTCTCCCCCATCCCACCAGGGGGGGAGTGAGCGAGCGGCTGCGTGGTGCTGGGTTGCTGACTGAGGTTAAACCACGACAGCAACAAAGAAATAAATTAAAAAATCTACACTATTTCAGAAACCTGACTTCACTTGCTGTCAGGGTGAGGAGGAAGAACCTCAAAATTTCCTGTCTGGGAACAGGATGAGTCTCAGTATAAAAAAACACACTTCCACCTTCATCGCTGAAGAGACAGCACTATTAAAGGCATTAGAAAGCTGTTAGCAGTACAGTGAGAGAAGGTAAGTGATGAAGGCAAAACCAGATCGAAGTGTTGTGACAGGGTAATTTTTGACTTTTGTAGACACAGACTTGGGCTTACCTATTTGAGGAGATAGTTGCTTCCATGAAAGAAAAATAAAAAAGGAAAAAATACATAGATGCTTTGAACACAAAATATGGAAGAAGAGGGCTAAAATAAATGATGTATCTTTTAAAAAAGATCATCTCTCATTCTTGTCCCGATCACAGCTGCTTTGAGGAGGTCATCTTAGGGTATCTCTTTACTACTTTTGACCCAGGATACTTTTGGTACTATGTAGTCTTCTGTCATGCTTCAGCTCATGCCACAGAGCTTGCTCCATTACCTTGATCCAGCAGGTAGATGAATAGGACAAAAACCATAACAGATCATTCTGTAAATTAAATATTCACCTGCCTGTCTAACTGTAATCTCTGAAACAAAATTAATAGTGAAATTTTTTTTGTTGTTTTTCTTTCTGGAGCGTTGAGGACTTCTGTTCAAGGACTAAGCCGAAGGGTTCAAACAGATACAAAAATATTTTAATCTGAATAACCTAAAAGACTTCTAAATCTATAACTTTTTAAAATGTTGAAAAAAAAGGAAATTTGTGGAGATGAAAAAATGTTTCAGTGGTTAAACTCCGTCATCACCAGCTCATCACCTTTTGTCCTGTTGTAATTTTTGGTAATGTATTTCTCTGTACCTGTACTTCAAGACACAACTCTCAATAAATATCAGTACCACTGCTGCTAATTTTGACACTATCATCTGTTCCTCTCTTTGTTTTCTTTTTCTTCAGTCCCTAAATATGTGCTTATAGAAGATGGGGTAACAGAATGCTTCACTGCTTTGTCTTCATGAGACAGGTTCTGAACAGACCGAAATGCTAAATATAATTTTTAATTTATGACAGTTACCTATAAAGAATAGTATCTATTAATGTAATTGTATTTTTATTTGTTTCAACTTTTTTACTTAAGCATGAGTTAAAAATAAATATTCAGTTTTTCTGTGAGCTTTTAGCAAGGCAATCTTTTTTTTTACTTAAGCCCAATAAATACACGTTTAATTCATAACACTATTATTTCAACACACCTATAAAAAAGCTGTCTATAATAATAATAATAAATTAAAATAAAATCCTACAAGAAATCATTGGCTTTCCTTTACATGGTATACCTTGTGGCAAGGAAATTATTCACATTATACTGGTTTGTATGAACATTCATAAATGAAATACAGTAACTTCAAGAATGGTCATCAGGCTTTGTCCTTCTTTTTATGTAAGACAGTGACCATACTTCCATAAGATTTAAATACTTTCTATTTAAAAGCCTTTCTAAAAAGTATATACTCTGCTTTGAATAATGGTGTACAAAAGCAATCCACCTCAGCAGTTTAACATTCTAAGTGAAACAATCAATTTGAATGACAATCTGCTATTCATCCATAAAATGTATTAACTAATGAAAAACAGACGTTTCTCCACAATATTACAGTCATATTATTTCAGTAAGAGACTTAAAACAACTGGGACCTCACAACCTTTAGATACAATTAAATATGTGTACAGCTATATCAGCAGTAAGTGAAGTGTTTGAAGTCTATCAGGGTTGAATGAAATAGCTACATAACTAGAAGCTGTGAATAAAATGCAAAAAGACAAAGACTTAATCACTAGTCAACTCCTTTGTGGGTAGAGAGAAGAGAATCCAGTTATTTGACAGCTTTTATTCAAGGCCAGAATTAAGAAATATTTATTTTATAGAAGCATTCTTTCAATAGATCAGGAAACCTGTTCTTTTGTATAGATATGTATGTCACAAAGCAGTATTCAAAAAATATGGCCCATGATAATGAAAATGGAAAAGCAAATATTGTGTGTAAAGGCAGACTCTGAGTCAATTTACAGTTCCAGGAAACAATTTTACTACATTTGATTCAGAACTGGATAAACAATTTCCCTCCCCATTGCACTAGGGAGTCTTCATGACTTTTGCAAGTTACAAAATCCCTACATTAAGACCTTAAGAAGGTTGTGGTACAAATAAAAATATCCAGATATAATATATATAACAAAAGCTTTCAGCCTCATGATGTTTTAAAACCACTATTGCAACCTACTTTAATTAGAGTTTTGTTTATATCATGAGAGACAGATTAAGTATTGAAGGAAGAAAGAAATAGCACGAACCTGTATGAAATAGCATGTCACACTCATAAAAGAAGTATCACAGTAAGACAGCATACCTGTAAAAAATTTGTATACCCAACAGCCCAGAAAAATAGCAGTGCCACGACTAATTACAGGCCACAGGGCTTATGCTAAACGTACCTCCTCTTAACTCTGCAGGGATGCAGTCCAGCCTGTCAGATTTGTTATCAACTTGCTGGTTGGACTGAGCATGGCACCATGTGTCTCTTTTTACCACAAGGATGTGGTTTAACCCCATCCAGCATCTAAGCACCCCACAGCTGCTCACTCACTCACCCCCAGTGGGAGGGGAGAGAGAATCGGAAGGGTAAAAGTGAGAAAACTCAGGGGTTGAGATAAAGACTGTTTAATAAGTAAAGCAAAAGCTGTGCATGCAAGCAAAGCAAAAGAAGGAATTCATTCACTACTGCCCACCAGCAGGCAGGTGTTCAGCCATCTCCAGGAAAGCAGGGCTCCATCACATGTAACGGTTATTTGGGAAGAAAAGTGCCATACTCCGAAAGTCTCCTTCCTTCCTTCTTCTTTCCCCAGCTTTATATACTGAGCATGTCGTCATATGGAATGGAATATCGCTTTGGTGAGCTGGGGTCAGCTGTCCCAGCTGTGTCCCCTCCCAGCTTCTTGTGCACCCCAGCCTCCTCGCTGGTGGGGTGGGGTGAGAAGCAGAAAAGGCCTTGACTCTGTATAAGCACTGCTCGGCAGTAGCTAAAACATCCCTGAGTTATCAACACTGTTTCCAGCACAAATCCAAAACACAGCCCCATACTGGCTACTATGAAGAAAATTAACTGTATCCCAGCCAGAACTAGCATACACACACATAATTTAAGGGTGGGATAACAGTAAAGGACTTGAAAATATGGGCACCAGTTGAGGAATGGAGTCACAGAAAAACCATCAATGCACTGATGGGCCATTACTTATCATAGAAAAAATGCATTTGTGAAAAGACTGCTGCTGCTTTAGGCAAGGCAG
This sequence comes from Sula dactylatra, assembly GCA_013389905.1. NCBI lineage: Eukaryota > Metazoa > Chordata > Aves > Suliformes > Sulidae > Sula > Sula dactylatra. Next base: position 15,578 of record WEKW01011769.1, on the reverse strand, counting down.
TAGCAGCCAAGCAACAGGGTGAGGCATCTGCTGTAGCTTGGAAAATAATTTTTCCCCAGATTCAGGCAGTGTGTAGCTCAAGGTGGAGGCCAAGGGCTGGGAACTGCCTTGAAACTCAACCACCTTAAAAAAGAACATGATCCTGATCTTGGGGATAGGTAAGAGTAAGGAGATGTTTACTTCTGCTCCAGGTCTTCTTGTTGAAGAGCTCTTGGGCCTGATCACCTGTGGTTACCGAGGACATGAAGGACTGTTGCCATCACTGCTAATTACACAGGTCAGCTCTGTGGTGTTGGGTTCTCACAGCTAATGTTGGGTATGATTGCTAAGTAGTAATGGCTTTGAGTATGTAAAGATAATGGTTGGTAATGAGAACTAACCATTTGCATGAAATGTGTTGTTAATGACTACCAGTCTAGAAAAGCTTCATTTTACCATTACAGGCATGATTTATCAGTTTTTTTAAACATGCCTGTTACACTGGTAGCTGATTTCCTAACTCTAAATGTTATGTGTATAGAACATGTATGTATGTGTGTACATACATGCACACATGTTCAGGAGCAACAAACATTTCATCCCTAAAAGTAAGATGCATTGACAGGGAAATAAAGGAAAGCTGGTCCATGTTGTGTTCCTACATGCTAAGGGTAAGTGAGCTCTAAGAAAAATTCTGATTTGCTGTATGTAAAAGAAAAATCCTTGTAATTCTCATGGATGTCTAAGAAAAACTTTGCTTTCAGTAACACTTGCATCAGTTACGAAAACAGTTTTGCAACTCTTCTATAGAACAAGACTCTGTCATCATTTTAAAGTATTTCTAATTGACCCTTCTCTGAGAAGCCAGAAGCTTGTTAATATTTGAAGTGTACTGTGCATATGAACTGTATCTATCTTGAGGCTTTAAACTGAAAGATGGTAGATTTAGATTAGATATAAGGAATACCTTCTTCACTATGAAGGTGGTAAGGCAGTGGAAGAGGTTGCCCACAGAAGTTGTGGATGCCCCATCCCTGGAAGTGTTTAAGGCCAGGTTGGATGGGGCTTTGAGCAACCTGGTCTAGTGGAAGGTGTCCCTGCCCATGGCAGGAGGGCTGGAACTAGATGATCTTTAAGGTCCCTTTCTACCCAAACCATTCTATGATTTTGATTCTATGAGGGAACAGAATCATTACTGGATAGACTTCAGCTACCATAAATCTGTGCATCTTCACTGATTTCAGAGCAGCTATGCCAGTTTACCGTAGTTACGAGTAGGGCCTAATGATTATAGGACTAAGCCTAGACCAAGAAGTTGGCAAGGAGTTAGAGAAAAAAAAGATATGCCTGTAAGCATGAATGATCAGACAGAATTAAAATGCTTATCTTTTGAACTATGCTTTCTAATGCAATTTGTCTGAGTTTTTATGATAGCCCTTTATAATCAACTATCAGCCTTTAAAAAAAATCAATACATAAGTAGTCCTGCACTGTAGTCCCTCTTGATTCTCGTAATACTATCCTAAAACAGTTTATACTAAAGACCTTCAGATCAGAAATAAGTTTATGTTTGTAAGCAAAGAATTTAGCAGTCACAAAATATAAAAATAATATGATGTATAAATGACAGCAGACTTAAGATGTAAGTTCCTTTCACTTCGTTAAATTTTTATCCACATCAGAATTATTTGACTAATTCTATCTTCTGCAGTTTAATATTTTCCCATAGTTAACAACTTCAAGTACTTTATTGAAAGATAAGTTAGATCTTCCATTTCTTTCATATCTAGGGAATCAGTTATTCTATCAAAGATACCGAATTATCTTGGTATTACCTGTCTTTTTAAAGAAGTCATGTTGTTGGTTCTCCATTCATTTCTATTTCCATAATTAATTTTTTCATCATTTATTCCAAAGGTTTCTATTCTATTGAAATCAAGAGATAGGCTCATATTTTTCTATGTTATGTTTTTCTTTCTATTAATTATAGTACAATATTTATTATTTTACAGACATAGTTATATTCCCAATTTGATAAATCAACTACTCATCAAAATTTAAAAGTGTGCCAGTTTTTTCATTATTCTCCAATGAAAATCATTAACTGTCTTGATCTGAGCACATTAAACTCTGAGTTCTGTTTCCTCCTCAGATGTGGTAATTTCCATTTCTATTCTATCATTGCCATTAGCCATCCTACCTCTGTTCCTGGATATTCTTTGCTTTTACTGAAAGTGATGCAAAGTATTAATGTCTTTGATTATTAATAACTTGAAAAATTTTAATCTCCTTCCGAACTTCTTTGGTTCTCAGAACCATGTCTTCCCTTTTCATATCCATGTCTAAAAGAACTTCAGCACTAAATGGAGACCAATGACATCTCTAAGGAGTAACTCACCCCAGTGAAGATCATCAGTGACATACCCCTTGGAGGAGCCTAACTTTCTCTATTAATTATTGGGACAACCTGATGACAGCTTAATTTAGCTGTTAGCTGACGTAAATTTGTCTGAAAGGGTTGACAGCTGAGTAAACAAATAAGAACATGGAGAAGAACTGTTCACTTATAAATTTCCAGTTCTTGTTACTAGTGTTTCAGTCCTAGATGTCATGGGTTCAGTCCATGGATTACCATTACTATTGGATTCAGTGACAATTTTTTTTATGAACTTTACTAGCCAGCAAATTGGGATGGAAAATAGGCATAAATTTCCCAGTGTTTCAAGTAGATTGCTATGCATTCAAGAAGCTAAATGGCACAAGAAATTAATTTAGAGTGTGATATGATTCATCACTTGAAGCAAAAATTCCCCACTGAATTTCACACGGCACTACGTAGGTACTTAGAAGATTGAATCATACATTTTGAACAAAGAATATTCATTTCTCTGTTGTCATTCATGTATTATATAATAGTTTAGTTGCTGACAGAAAAGAAAAGGTGTTTTGGGAGTAGTATAGGAATGCTAAATGGATTTGCAGTTATTAGCCATATGAATTGTATTTCTAGTGTTGACAACACTAGATGTTGGCAGTGAAAGCAGTACTAATGTGACTACTGTGAGTCTTTCCTAAATATTCAAAGAAGATTTTTGTTTTCATAGAGAATATTGATCACAGTATACAATTATGGAAGTATTTGAGTATAAGCTGAGTTTGCTTATACTATGGTTTGATTTGGTATTTGAAACTGAATCAGGAAAAGAGTTCAGACTGAGGGAAAGAACCAATAGCATGGAAATTATTAGAGCTTTTCTTCCAATATTTTGACCCAAAATTGCTGAAATCAAATGAGATATGTTGTTCTGATCAGCACATTGTGATTCTGACAAAGGGAGACAATCTCATAAGATTAGCTTTCTTGAAAAATGACTACCACTGTAGGCCAGTTATTCAGAACTTGTCTAAATTAATTTTGTTCTATTCTGAAAGGGACAGTTTCATGTTTTTAACCTCATATTATAGCCACCACTGACCTGTGTTTTCCACTGTAGCTGGAATACTTATCAACTGATCGTTGTGATCTACTGGATAGATACATTATGGGTTCATTAATGTATATTTGTATACATTTCACTCAGAACAGTGCTCAAGGAAACAGCAATCAGAATTAAAGGAGCTTAATCCATCAGCTTCTTAGCTGTTTAAGTGGCACTTGCTCAAGCCTCAGTTTTCAGCTCAACTAATTACAGTAGGTAGTTTGGAAACAAGAAGATCAATGGAAGAAGACACAAAACAGGTCAGTTTTAGTAAACCAACCAATTCCTAAGTTCCTTCTTATCTGCCCAGGTGGAAAGTGTTGAGTTTAAATAATTTCGCAGCTGGTGGGGAAAGAAGTACCCCTTTAAGTGTCATGTCTATTAGATCCATGTCATATTACTGTTAGAGATACAATGCATCCATCCTACCTGCTCTTAAGGAAAAATGGAGTGACACTGGAATAAAGAGATGGAATTAGGATATTTTAATATATGCCTGCTGTTACGTTCAGCACAGTTACACATATAGATAAAATCTGTCCCATTCATTAATGGTCTTTTTTTTTTTCTTAGTGTTTTCAATGCTTTCCTGCAAAATGTATGTTCACTGATAGATTTCCTCATAGGTTTATGCAAAATGTTTGACTGGAACATCCGGATCTTAGGTAACTACTTTTTGGAAACAACAATTAGGTATGTTGACAGGGAGTGGTAAAAATAATAAATTAACTAGAGATAATGTGTACCTGCCACTTTGTGCACCATAAATTTTCTTCTGTCTATGCTTTAATTGAAAAACTTACAAGAATTTAAGCAATGAAAATTGAAAAGCACAGTTAGATAGACATTTGCAATTGTGTAAATAACTCAGTAGGAGATCATTCTAGAGTTAATGGGAAAAAGTGAATATGGAGCATCAAAATGTTGACAATAGCAATTAGGTTTTAAAATATATTTGATTTTATTATCAGCATTTATCTAGCAGCTTCTCAAGAAGTTATCTGACCTGTGCTGATGTAAAAACCATTCTGTTGTAGTCATAATTATACAAACTGTAAGCATAAACAAACTAGATTAAGAATAGCAAATCAAACAGAAAACATGAACAGAAGCTTATAATATAGAAGGGTGTGTCACAAAGAACATATGGTACATGCAGTGACTGGCAAATAGTCACTGCAACAAACAGCCTATGGCTAAATCTATACACCTATAAATGTTTATAAATATCTAAATATCAGTACAAGTAAGAATATTTTTTCAAAATTCCAAAGAAAACATATCACCTCAGCTAAAAACACAAGAATAAAATCAATTTTCTTTGGCTACAGAGGAGCCAGAACTTCATCTAAGAGCAAATAAATTAGTTAGATTTTTATTAATAATAATTGTCCTTACATATTTCACACTTACTTTTACTGCAGCAGACAGACTTCTTTTTCTTGACTTCACATGCTCACTGAGAGACAAAAATTAGAGGAACTGAAGGAAATAAAGTAATCCCATAATCTGGGAAGTAAAACCCAGATTACGCCTATATTAAAGCAGGACTGAATTGTTGCTTTACTGTCCAGTAAGTACCAGAAAGCATTCATAGTTTACTGAGAGATCTGTGCTAAACAGAAGAGTATCTTTTGTCCCATGCAGTGTATTTCAATGATTTATTTATTGTAGAGAATGTTGGTCCTCATATGGTTTATTCAGTTACCACAATAATAAGGGTGCCCTGGTTTTGTCTGGGATAGAGTTAATTTTCTTCCTAGTAGCTGGTGTTTTGGATGTAGCATGAGAATAATGTTGACAACACACTGATGTTTTAGTTGTTGCTAAGTAGTGCTTACACTAGTCAAGGACTTTTCAGCTTCCCATGCTCTGCCGGGTGCACAAGAAGCTGGGAGGGGAAGGGACACAGCCGGGACAGCTGACCCAAACTGGCCAAAGGGATATTCCATATCATATGACATCATAATCAGCATATAAACTGTGGGGAGATGGCTGGGGGTCGGTGATCGCTGCTTGGGGACTGGCTGGGCATCGGCTCACAGGTGGTGAGCTGTNTTGTTGTTATTGTTGTTGTTATTATTGTTGTTATATCATATATAATATTTATATATATATATTTATATCTAAGTTCTTATGTCAACCCACGAGTTTTCTTACTTTTGCTGTTCAGATTGTCTCCCCCATCCCACCAGGGGAAGGAGAGTGAGCAAGAGGCTGTATGGTGCTGGGCTGCTGACTGGGGCTAAACTGTGACAGAGGGTTAAATAAATTCCAACTTTTCTTTAAAGTACATAGTAGCTCTGCTGGAATCAGTCACTTTTCATGTTGTAACAGCCAGCATTGCCAACACCATTCTTCGGGGATGAACAAAATTAAATCTTTTTTTTTCTTATATATAAAGTATACTGTTGGGCATAATTTAAAGCACACATGCACATACACACATGCATATACCTTGGCACATCTTGCTAGCCACAAATGACTCTTGGAAGTAAATTCTGGTGAATCCATGTTATACAACTAATTGAGGTAATCAAGGTACTCAGCATCATAAAATTGTGTCTATTGCTTCCAGAAATGATCTTCTGATTTCATTAGCTTTTAGAATTAGTACTCGTCTTTGACTTTAAATAGACTACAAGCTCTGTACCTTGCATATAAATGTTCAGACTGTCTGTTTAATCATTCAGTTTCATTATTTTGCATGATGCCATATGTTCCTGTGACTAAACAATCTGCAGTTGTTATTCAGCTGGCTTTTATTTTTGAGATGTCTGGGATTTAAAATTTCTCTACCAGGAATGCCATTCCCTCCATACCCTGATCTGCCTCTCAGCTTTACAATCAACAATCCATTTTTATATTCCCTAAACAAGAACATGGATGGCGTCATTTCTCCACATGATGATGTTAATTACTGTCACCCCATCGCACTCATTCATTCATAATAGAACCTGCAGGGATACATCTGATTAACTTCTGCCTCTTCTGTATACCTATTCCAAAGCCAAGCAGCTTTATTTCTTAATGATCTCATCTTAGTGTAAATATATTTACAGTATTTCAAAGAGAGCAATTAAAATTTGGAGTGCCCTTTTGTTCTCATAAAATTTAATTCTATTGAGCTTCTTTTTTCCTTGTAAATCAAAATTATATGATCACTTTAAAAAGTTATGGGGTCACTCCACTGTAGACAAATTACTATCAAATATTAATTATGTCAGAAATACAGTTTGAATCACTTTAAAAATAATAAAAAACAACCCACTAGCAATAATTACATACAACAACAATTGAGATGGCATAGTTTTTCTTCATGCTATGCTTGAAATGAGAAATAGTTGAACTAAATAGGACACCACTGTCTTACTGCTGTTAGAGGAATCATTACAAATTCAAGGTATCCATAGGTTAATGATAGATTATAGTGACTTGCACCTATTCCAGTCTTGATTCAGGTAGCAAATCAACCTGTTCAACAGAATTAGAGAGAGAGAGGAAGGGAGAGATGTGTAAAGCAGCAGCCAGCCTTGCACGGTTTTAGTTCTCATTCTGGGAGCAAAATGAACTATACCTGAACCATGCTTTGTGCAATAGTTCATTTAAGGGAGCAACTCTAGCCAGTTGTCACTATCACAACAATCAATAAGTACCCACATTTCTTGAATTAAAATGTGTCTTAGTGATGAAGATTATTGAAAACATTTCCAAAAATATCCCCCCAAAAACTGGGCTTTTTCTGATTTACAGTTTTACTCAGATAAAATCAAAGGCAGGGTTATAGGCCCTAAAAAGAAGCAGTTGTCCCATGTTCAAAGACAGTTTACTCACCAAAGGCAAAATTTACACATTTTATTTTATGATGGAAATCAAGAACACATTACACTGGCAGTTTCCAAGGCTCATTAGACCAACTGATCTGACGCTTTTCTAAATTAAGTTAGCACTGATTATTTCTTAATATCTTTTTTTGAACTTCTTTAAAAAACTTGGCTTTCATTGTCCTCTGAAATTAGCCCCTGGTTTCTGGCAGTATTTAATTCAGCAACAATGTTTTCTGAAGTGTATCTTTAGTCCTTGTGTCAGATTTAACAGCTTCACTTAGTGTTTTAGTTAACTTCTATGCTCAGCTACTTTGCTGTTTATAGTTTCATCTGCCTCCATCTGCTCTGAATAAAGTTGCAGTAAATCTGGCCCCTTGCCTTTTCTGTCAAGTTTTAAGTGGTAAGAAAGTCTAGAGAGCAGCAGTCCCAGACTTGGAAGGCTTAGTGGAAATCCTTGCTCCCTCATAGACCCATGTTTGGTTGAACAAAACAAAACCAGTCCGTAAAGGACTTGGGATCCTTAAGCTTTATGATGTCTGTTGAGGAGCTGGGGAAGGGAGGAAAAGAACTTGTAAAAGAATTCTATGAAAATAGGTAATTATCTTCCACATATGATTACAAAAGTATTCATTATTTTTAGATATCTCAAACTTTCTAATTTGCTGCTCATCTATAACTCCAGTTGGCTTCAGTTATAGTAACAGGTGTCTCTCTCCTTGATACATCACATACTAAAAGTTTTGACCTGAATGCTAGAACTAGCTTCTGAAAACTTGAATTGAATTTTTCTCAAAATTCTAAATAAAGAAAATCAAGGAAATCTTAATTATTGATTTCTCTCAGGATTTAAACAAAACATTCTTGTCTTGAGCTGGCCTACAGAGGGAATTGTATATTGTTTGTGTGGTTTATTTACTGGAATATGGTCTGTGAAAGCAGGTAAGCGTTCATTTAATTAAAACATTGTTTTATTTAATGAAGAATGGGAATCACTAATACATCAGGATGAAAGGGAGAGAGAGCAAAAGGGAAATGTATGCCTTCAACTGTGAATTTTTTTATTGAATGTTTGTTCTAGTTACTTCTCAACCTCTCCACATCCCGCTGAGGGGGAGTGAGCAAGCAGCTGCATGGTGCTTCGCTGCCTACCGGGGTTAACCTACAGCAATATTAGAAAAAAAGGTCCACAGACTGAACAGATCAATTCTACGGAGTAAATACCTAAAAACAGAGAATTAAAAAAACCCTCTTAGGTCTTATTGGTGCAACACAGTTCTGTACTAGCACACATAGAATAACAATATATTTGTCTTACTAATTGTTAAGTGGCACACGGTCAGGCAGCATTATTACTAACTTTGAAATACTACTTTTATTTAGTTGTTAACTCACAAATTTCCACTCATCCAGTAGAGATCTGTTGCAATCCAGAATTGGTTTGATATTAGGAAGCTGGTAGACTTATTGTAATGATAAAGTGAAAAGCTGAATTATGCCTTAAAAGCATTACATAACCTCTCTAAGGAGGCTGTTTAAACAGTTAACAAACAAGATAACAAGATATTAATTTATTACAAACCAAATCAGAGTAGGGTAATGAGAAATAAAAACTAACTCTTAAAACACCTTCCCCCCCACCTCTCCCTTCTTCCCAGGCATAAATTCACTCCCCATTTTCTCTGCCTCCTCCCTCTGAGTGGCACAGGGGGATGAAGAATGGGGGTTGCGGTCGGTTCAGCACACATTGTCTCTGCAACTCCTTCCTCTGCAGGGGGCGGACTCCTCACACTCTTCCCCTGCTCCAGCATGGGATCCTTCCCATGGGAGACAGCCCTCCATGAACTGCTCCAACGTGGGTCTTTCCCACGGGTTGCAGTTCCTCATGAACTGCTCCAGTGTGGGTCCCTTCCACGGGGTGCAGTCCTTCAGGAACAGACTGCTCCAGCGTGGGTCCCCCACAGGATCACAAGACCTGCCAGCAAACCTGCTCCAGCATGGGCCTCTCTTTCCACAGGTCCTGCCAGCAAACCTCCATGGACCTCCATGGGCTGCAGGAGGACAGCCTGCCTCACCATGGTCTTCACTATGGGCTGCAGAGGAATCTCTGCTCAGGTGCCTGGAGCACCTCCTCCCCCTCCTTCTTCACTGACCTTGGTGTCTGCAGGATTGTTTCTTTCACATATTCTCAATCCTCTCTTCAGCTGCCATTGCTGGTGTTGCACAGTTTTTGTTCCCCCTTCTTAAATACTTTGTTCAAGAGGCACTACCACCAATGCTGATGGGCTCAGCCTTGGCCTGTAGCTGGTTCGTCTTGGAGACAGCTGGCACTGGCTTTATTGGACATGGGGGAAGCTTCTAATAGCTTCTCACAGAAGCCATCCCTGTAGCGCCCCTGCTACCAAAACCTTGCCTCGCAAACCCAAAACACAGTAGAAAACTCATCTATCATTGCCTAATAGAGGAACAGCTTGCATTAGGGAAAGCTGGCAAGAGGAACTGGATGGGAGACTCTGTGACTCAAGTGAGCACCAGAAAATTCTGCTCTCTTCCTGCTTCTGAAATTCCTTTGTGCAGGGCAAAGTACTCCACATCCGGACCTTCTGTTTTGATCTCAAAATCATGTGTATAACCTAATCATACTACATATCGGGCCATGTCAGACCCAGTATGATCTTCATCACCACTGACACACACTGCTTTCCATTTAAACAATCCTACAAAAGGGAGACAGTGGCTTCCATTCACTTTAATAGGTCCCCAAGAGTGGACAATAAAAGCATCACAGTTGTGGAGCACACCACAAACCACATCTACCTCGCAGTACACGCGTGCTTATTCACTGAGGAGTCTTATTTTTCCTCTTTTTAACCAATGTCTTCCTTATACAAAAAATTGAGGTAATTATACTTACTCTTTCCTGCAGGAAGGTTCCCTTCAACATTAAGAAAATGTATGATGGAAGTACTAAGTACTCCTATGCAGGAAAGGGAAGAGAATGAAGAAAATATGATGGTCTGGATGAAGATGAAGCAAAGAAAAATCGCACAGAAATTAATTTATTAAAAAAATTTCATATGAGCATTGATATATGGGAAAATATAATTAAAACCACAAAAAATAAACTCCTTATATGCAGTACCAAAGAAACTTCAAATAAAAAGGGAGGTAACACTATACCACTAGAAAAAATGTATTCCTAGAATCATAGAATAATAGAATCATTTAGGTTGGAAAAGACCTCTAGGATCATCAAGTCCGACTGTCAACCCAACACCACCAAGCCTCCTAAACTATGTCACCAAGTGCCACATCTACATGTTTTTTGAACACCTCCAGGGATGGTGACTCCACCACCTCTCTGGGCAGCCTGGTCCACTGCCTGATCATTCTTTCAGTGAAGAAATTTTTCCTAATAGTCAATCTAAACCTCATCTGGTGAAGCTTGAGGACATTTCCTTGTGTCCTATCACTAGTAGCTTGGGAGAAGAAACCAACACCCACCTGACTACAACCTCCTTTCAGGTAGTTGTAGAGAGCAACAAGATCTCCCCTCAGTCTCCCTTTCCCCAAGATAAACAAGCCCACTTCCCTCAGCTGCTCCTCATAACACTTGNCACTGCCTGATCATTCTTTCAGTGAAGAAATTTTTCCTAATAGTCAATCTAAACCTCATCTGGTGAAGCTTGAGGACATTTCCTTGTGTCCTATCACTAGTAGCTTGGGAGAAGAAACCAACACCCACCTGACTACAACCTCCTTTCAGGTAGTTGTAGAGAGCAACAAGATCTCCCCTCAGTCTCCCTTTCCCCAAGATAAACAAGCCCACTTCCCTCAGCTGCTCCTCATAACACTTGCTCTCCAGACACTTCACCAGTTTCATTGCCCATCTCTGGACACACACCAGCACCTCAATGTCCCTCCTGCAGTGGGGGGCCCAAAACTGAACACAGTATTCAAGGTGCAGCCTCACCAGTGCCAAGTACAGGGGCACGATCACTTCCCTACTCCTGCTGGCCACACTATTCCTGATACAAGCCAGGACGCTGCTATTGGCCTTCTTGGCCACCTGGGCACACTGCAGGTTCATGTTCAGGTGGCAGTCAAACAGCACCCCCAGGTCCTTTGCCACTGGGCAGCTTTCCAACAACTCTTCCCCAAGCTTGGAGCATTGTATGGGGTTGTTGTGACCCAAGTGCAGGACCCAGCTCTTGGCTTTGTTAAACCTCATACAATTGGCCTTGGCCCATTGATCCAGCCTGTCCAGGTCCCTCTGTAGAGCCTTCGTTCCCTCAAGTAGATCAACACTCCCACCCAACTTGATGTCATCTGAAAACTTACTGAGGGTGCACTAAATCCCCTCATCCAGATCATTGATAAAGATATTAAACAAGACTGGCCCCAACACTGACCCCTGGGGAATACTGCTTGTGATCAGCAATACCGCTTGTGACACCTGAATCCTGCTGAAAAGACATTTGATATGTTAGACTGGGTCTAGTTGCAGAAAGGATATCCTTCCCTGTCCCTCATGGAAGTGGGATATGCTTTTCTCTCCTATGCATCTGAAAAATGAGACTTGGGAGAAAAAACTGTTTGGAACTCTGATTTAAAAAGCTTTTAAGGTGCTCCATTATGATGTAATAAAGCAATATATGCAACTGAAACAGAGCAAATAACTTTTAGCACATTTCTTACAAGGAGGCAAATGCCCTGGAAGTTATATGGAATTATTTTTTAATAGATGAATGAGAAAAGTTAAATGCTACAACCCATTATTCAATGGTAGTCAGTAGTCAAATATTTGTTGGTTTTTTTGAGATTTCCACACTGCAAATTACAGAACAGAGCACAGCCACTTTTTTATCATTTGCATGCCCCAGTTGGATCCACAAGAAATCATTCAAAGATGCAAAAAGGAAAACACACCTGTCTGGCCAAGAAGTTGAGTGCTCACAACAGGGGAAACAATGTTTCCCAAATCTTAGCATTTTAAGTCTTCTAATGATAACATAGTGCAAACTATTGTACAGACAATTTTCTGCAGAGTTTCATCTTCCAGAGGCATTTTCAGCCACACTGAATCTCTGCTAACACCACTTTGATGAATCCTCACTAATAATGTTTTAGGGTTTTGTTTCACATCTGAAGACTGGTGCTATGTATACCTCATCTGTGTGAGATTTGAAGAGAGTTCACCACCCTGCAAACAAAACATTTGGATAAATCTTTGAGGAGATTATTTTTATGATGATTTTCTTCTTAGACCTGTCATTTAGATTTTTCATGATCTTACTCACAGATTGCAAAAGATAAGTAGAAGAAATCAGCTAAATGTTTATTCATAGAACTAGTGTGAGATTATTTTTATCTCAGTAGGCACATCATAAGCTCAGAAGTAAAGTATCTACTTTTAAATTGGATAACACTGAGGAAATAAAGTTCAGGGAGCACAAAGATACCAAAGAAGAAAGATTTTTTTTTTAAAATGTTGAATTTTTTCTTTTTAAAAAGAGCAGCTACTGGAAGAAAATATATACAAAAGTGAACTTTATAGATAGTAGTTACATTGAGTCTGTTTGCTTAAGGGAAGGCATAAATTTTTAGTAAAAAAATAATAAAATTGTGACAATGAGTGATAGTAAGCAAGGTCAGACCTCTGCAATATAATAAAAGGCAATTTGGTTTACCCATGATAAACATAACCCTAGAAAGGGGACAAACATGTATAATCTTCAATTAGTGTACCACTTTACATGTTTGTGTATGTAGTGGTGATTATCCAGAAAAGATGGTGACATTATACTACAACTGCTCTTTTTTGACATCTAGCTGCATCACTGTCTCCAGGCTACTATTAGCTTTTAAATGACTCATGATTGAGAGGTGTTCTCAGTCAGTATTTATTTATTATTTTAAATTTGATAAATTTATGTGTATGGTTTGTTTCTTGCTGTTGAATATCCAACATGTGAAATCTAAATCATGATTCTTAGCTGTACCATCCACAGAAATTAAATTCAAAGGGAAAATGAATGGGGCCAGAACTAATTATCACTTTCAGAGAATTGAACATTAATGGATTTTTTTTCTCATTTTATTTGTTTGATTTTCTGTTGACATCACTCAATAAGCTTTCTTTATAGCAAACGACAAAGCGCATTATCCAAAAATAAATTCCACAAGCTCTGACATGCTTTTTAAAATTAAATGTACACACCTGATGGAAAATACTCATACTGACAACTGAATGGTTGAACTGAGGGAACTAGATCCAGATATCTTGAAGGATCACCTTTAAGAAATGCACAGATTTTTTGTGACAGAAAAGGATGTGTCACAGAATATTGAACAAATTGGGGGAGATCTAGTCTCCATTCACAATCTATGCCGATATAGCTATGTGAGAAAGCTGCAAAATATTTGCTGCCATGGTAGATGGCACAGTTTCAGCCAGTTGTGTTAGATGCTTATCTTCACAGTGAAAAAAAAAAAGGAAAAAAGAAAAAGACAATTTTTATGTAACATTATTTCTACAGAAAAGCACAACAAAATCTTGGAGGCAATGCTGAAGATAAGGTTTAAGAAGTAGAAATTTATTCAATGTCTTGTGGTAGAAAAGGAAGAATTTCAGAGAAATGGGGCAGTAGAACTGAAAAGGTGATACCCAGCTGTGATTTGTCAATGAGTAAGATGCCAAGAGTTCATAAACAAGGTAAGTAGTTATGGAACAAGGTTTATTATGTGAGACCAGAAAAATAAATAGCAATTGTGGAAAGAAATGATGAACTCTTCCTTGAGACTTTAGAAAGGATAAGAAGCCTGAAAAAATGGGCAGAAAGCAGCATTGATGCAGTTTCACTCTTCAAGTGATCAATCAGTCTGGACTTGGCAACCTAGATCTGCTGAAATTTCTTTTAAAAGTGTTTTTCAGAAAAAAGTTATAGTGATATCTTCAGGAAGGAGGATAATACTGGAGGATGCTATTGCATTGGAAGGAAAATGCCAGAGAAATAAGTACACAAATATCTTGAAAACGAAAGCAGAGGAATGGGAAATATGTACTAGATAATGATCTACACTCTAAGGGTGCACTGAAACTACTCATTATCTGCAAGCTAAAGCAGTCTGTTTTTACAGACAGAGGCAAGGTTAGTGCTGCTGGTGGAAAAAAGAAAGTAATGACACTGAGATGCAATAATGAATGAAGGAGTATGAGAGACAGACTCTGACATCATAAATATTACTTTGCAACAGCATTGGCTGTTAGAAAACTTATTAGAAGGGAAAAATAAACGCAACATTTTTTTCCACAGAGATGTCTCTACAGTTGTGACCTTCAAACTGTGTTGTTCACTACTTAGCGCTATTTCTCCTTAAAAAGACACGGAAGGACTGGCCATGGTTTATTTTAATATTTCCTTAATTTAAAAGCTCTTATCTCCAAAGAAATATGATTTTATTATAAAACACAAAAGCACACATATAAAACCAAAACCACATACGAATGGCATATTGTTTTCTGATGTTATTTGTATCATAATAGCCGTTGTCAAGACTCTTCTTAATACAGGTGCTCCACTTGATTATTCTGTTACATTTTTGAAGATTTTTTAATACTATTTTATGAACATTTCAAAGATTAATTTTTTCTGGTTTCAGCTCAAAAGCTTAAACCTACCTTCTTGCTATTCATCCTTCTGTACTGCTTGTAATATTTGTGAATTCTTTTTTGTATGACTAAAAAAGGAATGTGAGCAAGAGATAAGTATATGAAAATGAGTGTATTGAGATAAATATATAACCTGAGCTAATAATAAATTTTAAATTACAAATTTTTTCACTGAGGTATGATTACAGTTTTGGGACACAACATATTAATTTCAACAAAAATGGAATTAGGGAAAGTTACACTCTGGGGTTCCAGGAAGAATTTCTAACAAAAACAGATTGAGTGTTAAAATAGCCAGTAGTCTGGCAGAATATTGAAGATTCAGCAGTAGTCTGATGGAGTATAGGAAAAGTTAGAAGGCAACAGTTAAATCCTTTCTTTGCTTGATTTCGACAAGGAACATGAATCTGAATCTTCTATATTNTCCCACAGCCTGTTTACTACAATATTTTGTTGTTGTTGACTAAAGCTTACCTACCTGACTGGCATTCTTCCCAGTCTGAAATATAGGGTTTGTAGTCTACTTCCTATTTGTATTAGCTTTCACTTGCTCTTTCTTTTACAAAGCAAAAAACTCTGTGAAACTTTTTTTATTATAGATTTTAAATTCAAATAAAATTAAAC
>WEKW01011767.1:23518-44424 GCA_013389905.1 Sula dactylatra | reverse complement strand
GCTGCACTGAAATATGGATGTTGGTGTAGAGGACTACAGAATGCCTTAAATTTGACTGATACGTATAAGATAATAGGGACAATATTTAGTTGTAGAAGATCTACAATTCAGAGTCCAGAACATTTAGTTTGGGCAATGAGTGATGGAACTTGGACTACCCATTTACCAATGGATGGGAAAGTGAAACAAATCACTTTAGGAATGCCGACATTATGCCCAATTTGGAAGAGAGCTCCTTTTAGAGGAGTTTCGGAAAGTTTAAAGTTGATACGGGCTAAGAAATCGAAGATTGATGATGCAGAATGGAAGGAGCCCTGAACAGGAGTAAAGATCGGATGGCCCTTGGAATCTTTATTAGCTCCCTTGTTGACCTATAGGAATAAAGTCTGGATGTACAGGTTGACAGGTCCGGTAGAGAGATTAGCTAATGTAACACAAAAAGGATTCAGACAATTAAATTTGCAGCTACAAGCAACCTCAACAATGGCCCTACAAAATAGAATGGCTTTGGATATGCTATTATTAAAGGAACATGGGGTTTGTGGGTATCTGAAGGATAGGATAGATCATTGTTGCATACATATTCCAAATGTTACTCAAGATGTTGAACATGATTTGGATTTATTAGGACAGATAGAAAAAGACACATAAAAAATGCAAAGGGACATGCAGGAGAATTGGTTTGACAAAATTTTCAGTGGATTGGGTTGGAACCTGAGTTCCTGGGTAAAATCCTTAATTGGTACCTCCCTATTATTATTAATAACATTTTTGGTAATCCTGCTCATTATCGTTGTTTGAAAAAGGAGTTCACAAGAAAAGCTGCTGTTGATCGCAAAATTACACTTGCGATAACTAAAGGACGGCGTCAGAGTTTGAATGGTTCAACTAGTGACGCTCCCACCATCATACAGTAAAANTCCCCTTACCCTTCCCATCTTGATTTAAATATCAAGAATTCCAATCAATAGACATCAGTAGAAGTAACCAATGATTATTTTGAGATATGAATATTAATGAAGTTATATGATCAAAGAAACCAATCAATGTAAAGGTTAAAGTTAATAGTGAACATTGTATGTTAATTTTATGTTAAACAGCGTGACTTGACAAAAAAATGTATAAAAACTGGTGAATTTTAATGCAAAGGTGAACACGCTTGAGGAGGAGTTATTCCCAGTGTTCCCGGCGCCGTGAATAAAGAATGCCTGCCTTTTAACGCTACATTAGTGTTACGAGGTTTATTCCCGATTTCGGTGACACTAGGGGACAGAGACCCGTGTTCCAGACTCCTCTCAGGCAGGCTGTGGGACCCGAAGGAATATCTGTGTATGTACATATTCCGTTTACTAATTAAAGTGGAAGTAGGCAATCGGGTCATACTGAAGTAACCCACAGGGGATGTACAGCACTATTAAAACTGTGATGATGACTCATAATCCTAACTGGGGAGACATACAAGCCCTTTTGGAATATCTGTTTACCCATGAGGAAAGAAGGGTTGCCCTAGGAAAGGCTAAGGAGGGTCTGACCCAACTGCATGTAGTACCTAATATTGGTATATATCTCCCGAATTAAGATCCATGTTGGGACCCTAATACAGGGGAAGGAATAAGGAGGATGAAAGAGTACCAGCAATTAATTCTATATGGAATCCAAAAGGGAGTAGAGAAGCCCAAAAATTTATCGAACTTGTATGAAATAAAACAAGGAGACAAAGAAACCCCGTCTGCCTTTTATGAAAGATTGTGTGAAGTAGCTCAAAAATGGACAGATTTAGATCCAGAAGATGCCAGCAATATGAAATTGTTTAATATGCTGTTTATTGGCCAATCGGAATCAGACATTAGAAAGAAATTGCAAAAGGTGCATGGTGCAGATGGGTTGACAATTTTGCAATTAATGTAAATTGCATATAAAGTATATAGTAACAGAGAAGAGGAAGAGGAAAAACAGAGGCAAGGCTGAGTCAGATTGTAGTCCTCTCTGCTAGCTGCCCTGACAGGGAAGGGGATGAGGCAGACGGGGCGTACGAGGAGGATATAGGGACAGAGGTAGGGGTAGAAGTGGAGATCACTGGAAAACACTTTTAAGAGTGAATCGGTGTGCCTATTGCAAACAGAAGGGTCACTGGAGGAAAAAATGCCCATGTCTTTTTAACAACCAGGAGAGAAAAGCAGAGGAAGCTGTTGGGGTGATGGCAGAAATTGGGTTAGACCGAAGGGGAGCAGAGGAATCTATTAAAGCTTCCCCAGCCAACCCTCTGGTTCCAGTTAAGCTGGGGAATGAAACAACTGATCTTTCGATTGATAGTGGGGCCACCTATTCTGTGATAACTAGTTGCAAGGGACCTTTAAGTAAAACTAAAGTAAGCGTTGTTGGTGCTACAGGAAAAAAAAACCAAACACATTTAGGCTGTTTTTACAGCCTATGGAGCTCATGATTGGATATACTAAATTAACACATGAATTCCTCTATATGCCAGAATGTCCCTTACCATTACTTGGACGGGATTTACTCTTTAAATTAAATGCACAATTAACCTGCTCTGAAGATTCTGTCCAGTTACATATTCCCCCATAGAATGCATGGAGAACCAAGATATGCCTGCTAACCAAGAAGGATCCTGCAGAAGAAGGAAATATTCCAGACAAAGTATTAGATGTAGTCATACCCATGGTGTGGTCACCCGGAACACTGGGACAAGCCAAGAATGTGACTCCAATAAAGATCGAACTAAAACCAGGAGCCCAACTGGTAAGAAAGAAGCAACACCCTATTAAATGGGAAGCCCGGAAGGCATTACAGCCAGTGATAAATTCCTTTTTAGAACATGGACAGTTAAGAGAATGTCAGTCAGAATATAATACTCCTATTTTGCCTGTAAAGAAACCTCACTCTCAGGAATATAGACTAGTACAAGATTTGCAAGAATTAATGTGAGAACTATAGACGTACATCGGGTGGTCCCAAATCCCTGTACTCTCATCAATTCCTGATAGTCATACTTATTTTAGTGTTGGATTTAAAAGGTGCTTACTTTTGCATACCTGTGGATGAACAGAGTCAAACCATTTTTGTCTTTGAATGGGAAAACCCAGCTACAGGATGGGAGATGCAGCTATGTTGGACTGTCCTTCCCCAAGGGTTCAAAAATAGCCCTGCATTGTTTGGTAATGCATTGGCAAAGCAATTAGAGCAATGGCACAACGAGCATAATACCGTAACGCTGTTACAGGTTGTAGATGACTTACTGATTGATTCAGATAGCTATGAAGAGTGTTTGGAAGCCACAATCGGCTTGCTCAATTTTCTGTGCTCAGCAGGTTATCGAGTTTCTAAAAGGAAGGCCCAGATAGGGAAGGGAAGAGTCCAATATTTCAGATCTGAAGTTACAAAAGGACAGAGAGAACTTAGTGCTGAAAGAAAGGAGGCCATTTGTAGAATTGCTGTTCCAACCTCAAAGAAACAACTAAGGGGAATTTTAGGTATGGTTGGGTGGTGTTGGCTATGGATCCCTAATTTTGGACTAATTGCCAAGCCACTATACGTTGCCACAAAAGGAACTGAAGGGATCCTAGAATGGACTACGGAATGTCATCAGAGTTTTGGTGACATCAAGAAAAAACTAACAGAAGCCCCTGCCTTAGGGCTGCCAAATCTGAGAAAGCCCTTTCAATTATATGTACGTGAAAGACAACAAGTGGCATTGAGAGTGCTGACACAAAAGCTGGGGAGCTGGAACAGACCAGTGGGATACTTTTCCAAACAATTAGATGAGGTTAGTAAAGGCTGGCCTGCCTGCTTGAGGGCAGTAGCAGCAACTGTAGCCTTAACTGAGGAATCTCGAAAACTGACACTGGGTCAACCGATTACTGTGTTTGTACCTCATGCTGTATCATCTCTCCATGAAAACAAGGGACACCACTGGATTTCCCCGAATAGATTAGCAAGATATCAAGCCATAATACGAGAACAACATGATGTTGTGCTTCCCCTAAACTCCACCTTAAATCCTACCACTTTACTCCCAGTTTCTGAGTCTGATGAATTACAGCATGATTGCCTAACCACCTTTGAACAAGTATATTCCAGCAGACCAGATTTACAGGACGAGCCTATGCCTAATGTGGAAGTAGAGCTTTTCACCGATGGTAGCAGCTACCTGTTGGAAGGAAAATGCAGAACTGGATACGTGGTGGTAATAAATATCCAAACACTGGAAACCAGAGCGCTGCCTGGTAGTACATCTGCTCAAAATACAGAATTGATAGCACTGACTCGAGCCTCAGAACTGAGAAATGAGAAAGGAGTTAATATACGTACTGATTCCAAATATGCATTTGGAGTGGTACATGCACACAGGGCAATTTGGAAAGAAAGAGGATTATTAAAATCACCAGGGGCTCCAATAAAATATGGAATAGAAATTATGAGACTTCTGCAAGCAGTTCTCCAACCAAAGGAGGTCGCAGAGTTACCTGAATGTAATCAGTATAACTATTTATTGGTATTAGTAGATACTTCCACTGGTTGGCCAGAGACTTTCCCTTGTTGCACCAAGAAAGCTAGAGAAGTGATTAGGATTTTATTGAAAGAAATTATGCCTAGACTTGGTATTCCAGAGGAAATGTCCTCTAACAATGGGCCTCATTTTATTACAGGAGTAGTACAGGGAATTTCCAAGTTTTTACAGATTAAGTGGGAATTACACACCCCCTGGAGGCCTCAATCTAGTGGAAAAGTAGAAAGGCTGAATCAGACCCTCAAGAGGCAAGTTTCTAAACTTTGCCAGGAAGCACACCTTAAATGGATAGAAGCGTTACCTTTAGCCCTTTGGCGAATTCAAATAACCCTTAGGGTTAAAGAGGGAGCAAGCCCCTTTGAGATCTTGTATGGGAAGGCATATCCCACAAACCTCTTAAACAACAAAGGAGACCAAATGCATATAAGAGGACAGGCTGCCATGAAGGAATACTTGATTTCTCTCTCGCAGAGTTTGTCTTCACTACACAGGTAGTTCAATCAAAGGACTTCTCTTCCCTTGGACACACCAGTCCACCCATTCCAGCCAGGGGACACTGTCTATGTACGATCTTGGAACTCTTGACCAGAGACCCGCTATGAACTGTGCTCAAGAAACAGGACTTGTCTACATAAAGATTAAGTGCCTGTTTTCGATACGGGTATTTATAGAACTCAGAAAATGTTGTTAATCTAATTATGCCAAGATGATAGTTATATATTTAGTAGTTGTCTGTAAAGGATATTTAATCTTACAATTTATCCAGTCATTTGAGAGAATCCACAATAGCAGCAGTTTAATTGCAGTACTAAAATGTGTTACAAACCCCAGATTGGGGAATCTTAGTTCTAGATTTAAATCTAACCTTTGAAAACATAACAGCTAATAATTCAATAACAGTGGGTAAAGTAATTTCATTCGGATGTTACTCTATGGTCGTGGAGTTTGTGCATATACAAATTTAAGTGACAAGGATCATTGTGTTCACATCCCAAACATTACTGGAAACCTAGATGATTAATTGGACTGAATAAAACAAGTGGCAAGTCAAGCCAGGATGTGAGGCTTCAAGAAAAATCGGATAGTTAAACAAAATATTACATAAATGTGGGTTCTCCCTTACTGGATGGTTGCAAAGCTTGTTAAAATTATAACTATATTTGTTGGATGTATTACGAGTATGATAGTGTCATGGCTTTAGCTGGGATAGTTAATTTTCTTCACTGTAGCTGGTATAGTGCTGCATTTTGGACTTAGTACGAAAATAATGTGATAACACACTGATGTTTTAGTTGTTGCTGGGTAGCGCTTACACTAGTCAAGGACTTCTCCAGCTTCCCATGCTCTGCCGGGTGCACAAGGAGCCGGGAGGGGAGGGGATACAACCAAGAGAGCTGATCTGAATTGGCCGAAGGGATATTCCATATCATGTGACGTCATGCCCAGTATATGAACTGGGGGGAGTTGGCCGGGGGAGGCAGCGATCGCGGCTCAGGGACTGGCGGTGTCGGTCAGCGGGTGGTGAGCGGTTGCAGCTCTTGTGGGTTTTTTTTTCCTTTTCCCTCTTTTCCCCAGGTTTCATTCCTCTCTCTTGTTATTTTCTTTTTCTTTATTTATTATATTATTATCATTACCATTATCACTATTACTATTTTATTTTAAATGTTAAACTGTTCTTATCTCAACCCATGAGTTTTCTTGGTTTTGCTCTTCCAATTCTCCCCCTTCCCACTGGGGTCGGGGGAGTGAGCGAGCGGCTGGGTGGTGCTTAATTGCTGGCTGGGGCTAAACCACGACAGTAAGAAATCATATACTAATGAAAAGGAGTGAGACTTATGAGATTCATGAAAAAAGGGTCTCACAGTCTCAAAGGGGGAAAAACTGATATCCTGAAGAAAATGGGATTTTTTGAATTTTCTGCTAAGCCGTAACAATGAACTACGTGAGCTTGGCAAAACAGAATTTGGCAGCCAGAGACGGGAACTGAGAGATAGGCAAGCACTTGTTTTACAGCTGTATCCTTGAGGACAGCTGACAGACTGATCAAAGGAAACATCCTGCCTCAGAAGACGCTGAGAATGGGGTGATGAAGTGTATAGTCAAGAAGAACAACTAATTGGGATGTTGATAAGAACTAAAACTCATTATAATACTAAAAGTCAGGCCCACAGCCCAGGAACCCACACATACACACCACCACCCCTCGCCTTCTAGTAAGCCCCTCGCTCTCTGAGCAGGCGTGGTAAATGAAAAGTGAGCTGCGCCCTTAAGTCCAAGCGAGAACGGAATTATTAGCTGGGGAGTGTGACTATTAGCTGTGACTGACATTTGACTGTATAAATGCCCTGTAGCCTCTCGGGGTGGGGTGCTAGCTTTGCGGGTTACCACCTAGCACCACTCCTTGCGCAAAAATGAATGGAATAAAATACCTCCGCTCTGTGTGTAGTTTGGCGTTTTGCACGCCGGGCGAACGAACCCGCTTTTGGGGATAACACTGTCATCGACTCAGCTACAGTCCTGCAGCCGCTGTAAGTCAGCACTGCTCTCGCTAAAGGCTGTCTTCCATGTGCCAGCACAAATGTGGCTGTTGGCAGCAGGCAGGCAGTTCCCTCGGTGAACTGCTTGTTTAAAACTGGTATTTTCCTCTTGATGGCTTGGTTTTAACCTGGATCTCTTCTCTGCCTGTGACCCTGATAACATCAGATGCTTTTTGTCATGGTCAAAAGGAGTGTTTCTAGTTAGCAGCAATGGTTTAAACAGATATTCCTGTTACTTAAGCCTAGTTTTTGCCAATGCTTGAAACTTAAATGTAAGGCTTGTGAGACTACAAGAACTTACTGGTATAGCTGGAGGATATCAAGATCCTTTGTGCAAAATTCCTTTGGAAACTCCCCGCAGGCAATGACCAGTAACGTAAAAAAAGCTGAGTTTCCAGTGAAATTCCACTAAATTCTTGGAGTTTGGGTGAAACTCCTGGCAGGCAGGAGGGGAAAAAAAAGCGAACCTGAAACCCAACATGTACACCTCATACACAACACGAGGGGTTCCTGTGCTGCTGTACAGGGGTGTTTCCAAGAGCCAAGCTGTGGTCTAAGGCAATGCAATGTAGAAAAGAAGGATTGCTGAGCTTGCAGAAACAATCCACGGATTATTTTCGTGCCAGCTGTCTGCACTGCCATGAGGGTTTGCTGCAAAGAAAGCCTGTGGCCACTAGAGGTTCCCCTTCCTCTGCTTGTCAGCTGCTTTCTCCCTCCAGTACAAATAAACCCACCCTTGCAAGCCAAAAGTCTCAGAATTTAGTAAACAGTGTCAGGCTGAGTACTTCTTGTTTAAAAGAGATGGAACTAGGGAAAAGGGCTATGAATAGGCTTTCTTCACTTGATTTCCAAAAGTGAGCTTAGCGTTAAATACCATAAATCACAATTTTACAACTCCCTTAAAGTCCTTAATAACGAAGGTGCTCAGTAGCAGGAAAATGTAACTGAGGGATCTTGAGGAGCTCACCAATGTGGGCATTGGTTTTGAACCTTACACCTACTTTAAACTGTGTCACTGAGGACCTGAAAGGAAAATGGTATGCTCGATTGCATCAAATAATGGGAGCTGTTTACCATGCCTGGCGGGCTTGGTGATGGGAAAGTTATGGGTGAAGTCTCACAGGGCTGGCAGCTCATAGTGAAGCTGGAGGAGCCTTAACTCCTGGAAAAGGAAGGCTGCCCTCTGTTTTGCCATGGTGCTGTGGTAAAAGAAGAGCATGATGCTTGCTAGTTGTGCCTTTTTTTTCTGGATTTTCTACGCACAGCCTTTTCTGTAAGTGTGACACACATCTCCTTCCTTGGGAGATGCTTTGTAACCAGCTGATGGAACAAGACTGCTTCTGGCAGCAAACGTAAAGGTTTTACTGCCTTTTAAAGCACCCCGTTGGGTGTTTCCAGACCTGCCTTGCTATCACTCTTCCTAAGCACCGCTTTGGGTTGCAGAGCCTCTGCAGGAGCAGGTGGGAGGGTTGTGGCTCAACTCCTTGACTGTGCTCTGGTATCATAGGCTGCTTCTGACTGTTTTCAAATCACACAAATGGCTGCTCAGTGGAACTGGATCCAGACTTTAGCTGGGCCATATTTGAGAGCATTCAGCTCTGTTTTGCTAGCCTGGTGCTGGCTTCTCTTGTGCAAATGTAGATAAGGTGTTAGGACTGTCTACACTGTCCCTGAACCTGGATAACCACCTCCCCGTTACTGACACAGCTTCAGTTCATGGCTTGCTTGGTGCGTCACCTCCCTTTTTGTGGTTAAGTTGTCCTCCGAAGTTAAGGGCCGTGCCCTCCATCTGCCTCTGCCTGGCAGGGTTCCTGACTGGACTCGTCCTCCTGATCTCTTGCAGCTGCAAGGTGAAGGAGGCAGCTCTGGAAACCCATAGAGAAGAATGCAAGTCCAGCAAGCCGGTGATCAGTGCTTCGACCTCCCAGCGCGTGTGACGCTGGGTCCTCCATGCCAGAAACAACTGGGAGTCCGCATTTTTGACCTGCGAGTGTTGCAGACAGAGCAGCGCCCGTGTGGGCTCCACCAGCGCAGCAGGGCCAGCTGGCTGCAACCAGCACTCTCCCGTTCACAGTAGCTGAGGCGCAGACTGTTTCTCTTCCTCAAATGTTCTGCCTCGTGCTGTGAAATCCTGCTGCCTTAAAGCCCTTTGGGTTAATGTGAAGACCCACTTTTGCCCCCTCACACTGTGAAGCTCTCTGCTGAGCTGCAGGGATTGCCTCGGGCAGCCGGTCCCTTTCAAAAGCCTTTGCACATGGGCTCCTGCATCACTTACCTTCTGCAGGGGTCTGAGTATGCTGTGCTTTGGTGGACTCATCTTGTTCAGGTTCTGAATTCAAGGCCAGCGAAGACCACAAGTAGAATGAGGTTCATTGCTCTCCGTGAATCCTGCAGAGCAACAACTTGTCCAGTTTTGTTCAAGGGAGGTTTAGGACTGAAACTTCGAGTTCAAAGCCACAGCTTCACTTGCAGCCATGCTGTAGGTTGTGCATCTGGATTTGTTCCTTGCTCAGCAACTGTTGACTCTGGAGGGAGCAAGTTTAGCTTCAAGGACTGCAGGGTTCTATTCAACTGTAACTCTCAGCATTTCTGGGGGTGTAGGACTTCTTGGGACAGCTTCCTTCCCTAATGAGCAATGATGTAATCACGTACAGATTTTTGCAATTGCAGAAGTGGAAAACCACAGGGGGAATAACTGACTAGTAGAGGAAATTTGATTAACGTGTGTTTGACACAGCCTTTGGGGTGGAGGTAGGGGCAAGTGTAGAGGTTTCCAAGGAGGAGTCAAAGCACCTCTCTTTGGTAGGACGGCTCCCTACCTGGTGCTCAACCCTCTGGCAGTTTTGGAGCTGCCTCTAGCCCAGACTGGCATCTTGGAGAGAATTTCTAGCCTGTATTTGGGAGGGGAGATGTGCTGCTCCTTTGGCTGGTGGGGGCAGATGTTCGCTCTAGCCCGTTCCCTGGGCCAGAGCAACCTCCAGCTGCTGCCTACCCCGACTCACAGGCAGCTCTAAAGAGCTGTTTGCAAAGAAAAGGGTCCAGGGCTCCCAAAGGAAAAGGGAAGGGCAGGCTCTTGGCCCGTAAACTGGCATAAACAAGCTCCAAGCAGAAGCCTTTGGCCTCTGCCGCGATCTGTCTCTCGTGCAACCAGAACCTACTTGCAGGGGCTGGATCCGTGTTTCCTTGTACACACGACAAGGATACGCTTTCATGACCATCCATACTAGCCAATTCCTGCCCTGCCTTTACACTGGTTTTTTTGAGGTAAAGGATGTTTTTAAGGGCTTAATGTTTAATCTGCACCCTACTAACTGGAAGAACTTGCAGAGGTTAAATGAGACCGGGAGATGGCTGCACAAGGTCTTCTTCCTTTCCAGGGTCCACGTGGCTCCAGCCTGGGAGGTTTTCAGAAGCACAGGGATGTGAAATCCAGCCACTTGCTGGGCCTGGTGAAAGGCACATGGTGAACAACCCCCTCCAGGGCAAAGGAGTTGTGCTGCAAGCACAGGGAAGAGGGAGAATTAGAAAGTTTTGAAGTTCAGGACAGTGTTTTTGCAGAAACACACTGCTCTTGGCAAAGCAGGAGCAGACCTGTTCAGCAGCAAGCCCTCCACAGCCCTGGGCAGCAACACCTTTCTGTGCCCCGGGTCGCTCCAAGGCCCTGGAACCAGCTCTGTCCCTCCTGCCATCGGGCATGGGCTCTTGGACCACCGCAGGGTGGGACTGCAGAGTCTCCCCTCTCCCAGGGCTGCGCGACTGGGGATTGTCCAGCAGGTCCCACCCGAAACCCAGAGCCAGCTGGTGTCCTCTGAGCGATGGCTCTGCCCTGGCCTCAAACAGCCCCCAGTGTTTTCTCTGAAGGACCTTATCTCAAACAGATCTTCCCCACTGCTGGTCGCTCACAGTCACTGAAACAACCACGGAAGGGATCTGTCCTGAAAGCCCCGGGGGGCCAAAAATCTCTCTGTCCCAATCACAAGTGTTTCTTGTTGCCTTTCCCACAGAGGGGCGTGCAGCTGTGTTTAGACCGGGCAGTCCCCACGAGCTCCCCAGCAAGGTCCAGAGCATTGGGCTGCCACCCCCCATCTAGCAGCCCTGGCAGGGAGCTCGTCTTCAGTGAGGGTGAACGAACGAACGGTGAAGAGCTGAGTGCCCCAGGCTCTGCCAGGGCTGCTCCAGCACACGGCAGCTTTTCTGCAAGCATGGAAACGGGGAGGGTTGGGCCACAAGGATGAGCAGGGCACCGGGACAGAGCAATAGCTTGGGTGAACGCAGTGCCAGTGCATCAGCAAATATTACTAACGCGTATCTAGCTGTACAGGCGTTCTTAAATAATGAGCTATTCCTGAGCTCAGGCTGCCCCGTGTGATCCTGACTGTGTCAGCTGATGGGAAAAAAAATCTCTTTATGGAAGAAACGACGTGTTCCTCGGAGAGGCCCAGGACCGTGCATGTCCCCTCTCTCCTCTGCTCAGCCAACTCGGAGTCAGCTGCACGCAAGGGATGGGGTGAGGACAGAGCTATGTTGAGTCCTGGCGAGAGGAGGGAGCAGGGCCCAAACTCAGCTGTGGCTCGAGATGTTTGGCTCACCAGAGCTTAATTAAGGGGCTGGCATCTAGTCACAACGCCGTGTGTTGCTGGGAGGTGTCCTCCCTTTCCCAGTACATGCCAGGGGGTATCTGGCCACTTTTCCCCTCCAGGGTCTGGAGGGTGAGTCCCATACGGGGCCAGGCTGCAGGGATGCCACAGGGACTGCACTCGTCCCTGGATGTCCCTGGTTTCCATCAGGGGACTAAAAGTGACAGTGTTTCCTTCTCTCTCAAAAGAGAAAGGAGTCACAAAGCTGGATTTATTCCCACTGTAAAACCCCTTGGTTTTATAAAACCCTCAAAGCAGTGCTGAAAAGCACGATGCTTCATTACCTGTGTTGTCGTCTGGGCTTCGTGCTGCAACTGTCCTTACCTCTGGCTTTCTGAACCATGCCAGTATATTTCAAAACCTGACAGTAAATAAAATGCATAAAATCAGTTTCTTTTAATCTGTTCTACACGTGCTGCCCTTTAATTTCTGCACTGTATTTACGGGATATGGTAGAAAGAGGAACTGATTGTTTTCATGTGTCCCCCACATATTTCCACTGAGTCTCCTCTACCTCTTCCCCTTTTCTGAGCAATAACCCTGTGTGATCTTTTGTCATCCACAAACGCTCTTGCCCTTTTCATCCGCATCCACTGAACTTTGCCATCATGGCTGTGTCTTCTTTAAAACCCGGTGGTTAATGTAGTCATTCCCCTCCGCCCCCAGCAAAGCACCCAAATTCAAGATCTGCCTGCAGCCCTGGGATGCCTGTTGAGCCTGTGATGGATGGCCAGCCTCAAAGGCACTAAAAAGCAGAGGACTGGGCTTTGGAAACCCTGGGGTCACGGTCCAGATCTGCTGCATTGAGGTGAGCAGGTCTGTGGTACACAGTAATTTCTTCTACCAAATACCACCTTTCCTGGGTGTTTCACCCTTGAGGGCAACGCATCGCCTGCCAGCAGTGGCGGGCATGGCTGGACTCTGCCTTTGGCTGAGGCTTGGTGTGCGCCTGTAATACAAATATAGGATAGTAGGAACCCGCAGGTAATCAACCCACTCCCTGCTCTGCTGAAAACTTGTATGGGATGCTTTGGAAGGTCTCCAGATTTCCTTGTGGTCTTTCCTCTTTGCTAGGATAGCAAAGCGGTCTGATTAAGACCATCTTTGACTAGGCATGATAGAGCTTCCTCCAGAGGAGGAGTTTGATGTCATGCCCAGCACGGCCAAGGATAAGCATGGGTGGAGAAAACCCCAGCACCATCCCCAGCCTGCCTCTGGCACCCCAGAAAAAGGCTGTGACAGCCCCATGCTGCCACAGGCGGTGGTCCCACCTGTACCTGCCTCCACTTCCGCCGGCTGCAGCAGCTGGAGACATTCGCTGCTCATTTGCCTTTGCGGGCTTGCACAGAGCTGGCCCAGCTGCCCCCATCCGGCAAATCCCAGCCTCAGGGCTGGGGCTGATGGGGAAATCTTGTGCTTTTTCTTCTCTCTTGCAAGGCAGCTCTAAAAGACAGTCTTCAGGGACTGGGTATGACCCTGGATGCAAGCATCAGCACTTTCTCTCTGGAATTTTAGAGGAGAAGGCAATGCATGAAGCCGGGGACAGGGGAGGCTCTGAAAGCTCAGCCCAGCCCACCCTGTCTCACGACATGAATTTTGCACAGTGTGGTTTTGTGATCATTTCCTGCAGCCCAAGGGGAACGGAAACTCTTCCCTCCCACCGCTGGGGCCTTTCCTACAACGTTTTGGTCTTTCTCATTCCCAATGCGATGCTCATTCCCAATGAGGCACCCGTGCTTTTGGAAAACAGGCACTGGCCTCCATGGCACAGCCCAGTGGGTACCGCGTGGCCACCCTCCCCAGCGCGGGGCTCTGGGCAGCTCAGATAAGCAGATGTGCACTTCGTCCCCGCGATTAGCTAACTGTCCTCTCGCTACTGGCACAGTGTTTCACATCGGGTGTTGTAGGAGAGGAAATGCCTGCAAGAGAGATGTGAAATCCAGGAAACAGAAAAATGACTCCTAAAATAAAAAGGCCTCGTGCTTTGCCTGGTAGTGGCTCTGGAGCCGGCCGGGCTCAGCAGCCAGCTCCCATTCCCCAGCAAACCAAGCAAAGAAATAATAGCCTGAGAGGGAAATAACGAAAGCAAAGGAAAATATGTTCCTTCTCCCTTTCAGTTTGTCTTTGCTAAAACAAAGTGATAACCAAGCGCTGTTTAATTTGGCTCTCCCACAGCATTTTCGTTTGGGTGCTCCTGGGCAGCAAGGTCACAGCTGGGAAAGCAGAGCCCGCTGCCGCATCCTTTGCCTGACAGCTGGGCAGGGAGGTGAGTCCGCGGGGAGTTCGTGCCCCATTGTGAGTTGATGGGGGCTGCCAGGGGCCAGACCGTGGTGCCTGTGGACCCCCTCAGCCAGGCAGAGCGAGACTGGGACGCTGCTAGCACCCGCACCCAGAAACACATCTGCAGGAAAACTTGTCGCTCCAACTCATGCACAGAACAGTTGTTGGGGACAATCTAGCCCTGTTTAGGCAAATTTCTTCACCCAGTCAAAAATATTTTTTTCTATATGTATTAGTCAAGACTGGCAGTGAAGTGTGTGCAGGAGGAGGGCAGGAGACAGGGGTACCCTGCATTCGATGAAACCCAGAGGAAAGGAGCTTTGGGGGTTCCCAGCCAGCTGCTACCAGCACCGACACAGCTCAATCTCATCTTTAGTTGTTGATAGGCACTATATCAATATATATATCAACTATAGCTGTTGATATGTGGTCCATAGGCATGAGAAGCCCAGAGGAGAGGCTGGCACAGCCAGGCATGGCACGGCACAGCTCGGCACAGCCCAGCATGGCAGCTAGCAAGAGGCAGCATGCTGGAGGTGATGCTCCATCAGAGCACAGGAGCAGAGGCTGGAGGAGCCAAAAGCAGAGCAGCCGTGCAGGAACACCTGGGAAGTGCCAGAGAGATTGGATTTAATGTGCTAATTGGTAGCAGGGTACTCTGGCGAGAGCCAAGCCAGGCAGGGAGGCAGAGAAGGGGAGGCTCCTGCCCTGGCACAGCTCGGAGCAGAAAGACAGCGATTTCCTCAGCCACCTCGCCACACAACAGCGGTAGCTCTGCAGAAAGGCGGTGAGTCCTGCCAGCCAGCCAGGGTTTTATTTCCCTCTCCGCCTGCCAGCTCTGCAGGCCAAGGGAGAGGCGGCAGCATGGAGGAGGAGCGGGTCTGTGGAGGGGGGGCAGAGGCATGGCATTGTGATGAAGGACAGATTCGGGCAGCCTGGCACATGGCTCTGAAGCAGCTCCTATCCAGGCAGCAGAAAGCCTCTGTCCTTGCCTTTCCTGGCAGAAACCAACTTGTTTTCTCACCAAAACTGAGCATGGCACCAAGCAATGACCCAAAATCAGGCTTCTCTTCCTTGGTGCCCTGTGGTTGCTTGTTCTCGGCATCTGCCGGCAGCAGCATTCCCAACAAGAGGTGGCCACACAGCCAGAGTGTGGCTCCCCAGGCTTTGCCTTGCCCTGCCACATCCTGGCCCTGATGCGCTCCTCACCCCCAGTGCCTGCTGTCCCCTGGGCAGCCGCCTGCAGGCAGCCCGGCTGCGGGCTCCCAGGGCCGGCAGGGAAATGTCCTTGGGCAGGCGAGCCCCACGTGGGATGTTGTCTGCCATCGCTGTGGGGAAGATAACAAATACCAACAGCTCCCACAAGCGTCTGGCAGGAAAATCCCATGGTTTGGAGGCTCCAGTCCTGGACCACCCTGTGCTTTGGGTTTACGCCACTCTGGGTGTCTCCGTATGGGAGCACAGCCCCACACACCACCAAGCATCCCCCCAACCAGCTTTGCCGGAGCTTACTTCTGACAGGTCCATCATTGAGGACAAGCTCTATCGCCTGGGTAAAGTAACATAAATATGCATGGTGCTTTACACGCTGAGCTGCTGGTCACTTTTGATTGAAGAGCCATTGCCGCAAGCTTCCAGCCTGCGGGACAGCAGTGCTCTGCATCCCCATCTCACCAAGCATCATTGCTCCAAAAGTGTGTCTCCAAGACACATCAGCTGCTCCAGTCCCCTATTTGCAGACTGGCTTCCTGGAAACCAGGTGTGGAGTTGCAGCGGGGAGGTTTGCCATGCTGGCTCTCGGTATTTGTCTTCAAGAGCTCTGAGATATAGCACAAGTACAGGCTTGGCACTGAGAAAACCACGTCAGGTCCTTCTAGCAATGCAAACCCAGTGATCGAGGACCCAAAATCTGCTACGGCATTGCAGGTGCTTCCAGCACTTTAAAGAGAGGGTTGCTGAAAGGTGTGAGGGGCAGCCAGGGCATCCCACACAGAGCTCACCCAGCACCCAATAAATTCCTGCTGATGGGTCCATTTGACAGTAAAATTAGCTGGCCGCACTGTGCCGGAGAGGATCGCCCAACCAAGCAGCAGAAGCAGCACTGTAAGACTTTCACAAGTAGCTATGGTAACCCAGAGCAATTAAATGCTATTTTCAAACCATGGGCAGAACTTCCTTGTGGGAAGCCCTGGCTGATCCCCACTGCCAGCTGAGTGCTGGGGTCCAGGCACGGATGTCCTGCGGAGCGAGAGCTGGAGAAGACCAGCCAACACACAGCGCGTGGTCCAGGAGAGGACCAGGAGCTCCTCCTGCTTGTCTCCTGGCATGTCAGGAAAAGGACGGTGGAAAAAAAAAGAAAACAGCTCTTCTCTGCCCTCTCCCCAGGAGCTGAAGAAACTGTAGAAACAAGGATGATTTCCCAGCTGCATTTGCCCACAAGCATGGCATGGAAAAGAGGGAGACCAAAGGTTTTATATTGGGCAGGAAAGTCCTGGACATAGGGATGAGAATAGAATAGAACAGAATAGAATAGAATAGAATAGAATAAATGTCCCTAATTTGCCTCATCAAGAAGTCTAGCACTGGGTAGTGGTCCCAGATAAGAATGAGTTAACAGCTCAGGATGGAAATCAGTTAAGACCCAAGCAGAGCAAGAGAAACCTCATTTGCACATCGCCCAGGGTCCTGACCTCCTGGGAGATGGTGTCACAGCAGGGACATGGGGAATGAGGAACAGTGCCCCCTGGGCCCCATGACTCCTGCCGTGTGATTTCAGCGAGACATCGAGACATCGCAGGAGACACTGAATGAGGAAATGCTCCAGCTGGGTTTGCTCCATTGTTGGCAAGTGTTTGCTGCCAAGGCTGAGGGAGATAGGTCTGCTGTCAGCCCTCCTTTTCCCATACCCAGTCCTGGTACCAGCTCAGCTCCGCTGACCCCTTCAGACCCCCCTTCCCAGCCCTGGCTGAGCGCCCACCCAGGCTTGTCGTGCACCGAACTGTGGGGCCCTGGGAGGTACAGAGCATTTTTAACACATTACCACCAAATCCCCTCAGGAGGACTGGGTGCCAGAGCATCCCCTGCCAAAGCACCCCTGTCCTGCAGCAACGCGCCTCCATGCCGGCACCTCCATGCCTGGACCTACTGGAGGGGCAGGGTGCTCCCAGCTGGCTTTCCAGACCCCTTCCAGCCCTGCTTCACGACACGGGCAAAGCCGCCAGCATCGCTGCAACGTTTAGAAGCAGGAGCTTGGAGCGGGTACAGATCCCCTGGCAAACAGCTGATCCAGCTTGCCAAAATCCAGCCAGGGTCAGGGCAGAGAAGCAGCACCATGCAGCCTGCAGCCAGCTCCTGCTCGCTAAAAGCAGCTGATGAAAGCTGGAGCCCTGTGTTAAATAGCTCTCCAGCACGTTTTGTCCACACAAAGATGGACACACGGTCCCGGGGTGGTGGGAAAGGCATCTGCCGTAAGGCCACTCAGAAGGTGCTCCCCAAAAAGATGGTGGCACACAGAGCCTGCACCCGCTGGAAGGCCCATCTCAACCCTCTGCTCCCTTCCTTGGGATGGGAACGGACGACCTAAAATGACCCTTTGGTTGTGTTTGGTGTGGTGCTGTGCAATACCACCAGACGCGCGCATGGAGCAGGGTTAATCCAGCCCAAAATTAAAACGCAAAACCGGAGATGACGAACTCTCAGCCTCCATGGCGAATGCGTGCGCGCATTCAGCGGCAGCCTGGTAAGCGCCTGCCTGGCGGTGTGAGGACAGTGAGTGCGAGTTGCTGTGGGAACAGTAATTTGGGTTGTTCTGCCTCTGGGTTTCTGGCTCTTTGCCTTTGATATTGCATTAGCCTTCTGGTTTTGCATTGAATTTTGTTCCCTCCATTCATTGTCCTTTCCCGGAGGAAGAAAGCATCCCTGCACCTCCATGAGGCAGAACCAGTGCTGGCATGCAAGCCTCAGGTGACCCCACTTAGGGGTGGCAGTGGGGCCAGTGACACCCTGGGCAGGGCTGGATGGGGTGCAGCACCCATGGGGGCAGAGCGGACCCAGCTCCGAGGAGCAGGATGGGAGAGACCCCGGCTGAGCGGTGCCCATCACTCCAGGGTCTGCACGGGCCAGGAGCTCCAGCTGCAGCAGCAGAGTGTTAGTGATGGTGGAAATACCATGCTTTTAAACAGCAATAGTTTAGAAAGGATTTAATAGCATTAGATTACTCTTGGGTAACCCCTGCAGCTTGCCTGGCACCTGGGCATGACAGAGAGCCAGACAAGGGTACACGTGCTGTCACCAGCATCCGAACAGTCCTCCCCCTCCTCTGGCCCGTGTGGGCTTCGTGCATCCTCATGTCCACCCACTCCACCCATTGCAGCTACTCTTGGGGCAACCGGCGTGGCTCAGCAGGCATCCCTGGAGGATGCTCGACACACGGTCCCTCCGTTGGCCGTGGTCAGTCCAGGGTCATGTGGGGCGAGTGGAGGAGGACGGGGGCAGTCCTGGGCGGATGGAAGGAGGTGGATGCTCCTGTTTCCTGCACCTAAGCCTTCCCCATATGTGTACCCCAAAGACAGGATTGCACTGGGACATGCGGCAGGAACCACGCCAGCCCCACCATGACCTCTCCTTGCCTCCACCTGGCTGGCTCCAGCAGCAGGGGGATGAGCAGGGCATAGCGGGGCTAAATAAATACAGGAGAAAATGTAAAATGAAATATTTTGGAAGAAAGTCTTGTCAAAAGCATTAAAAAAATCCCTTCTATGAATCAGCAATTTTTGGTGAAGACCTAATCAATTTATTAGACTTTTAGTGCTGGAGAACTGAGACCCCAAGACATTGAGTAAGTCCCAAATGAAGAACATGGGAGGAGGAGGAGGAGGAAGGTGGGAAGGACAAGAGGGCTTGGCTTGAGGCACTTGTGCCCCTGGGATTTTAGCTGCGACCACGGTGCAGGGCAAGGAGGCTCCCGGCACCCTGCAGCAAAGGGTGGAAGGAGAGAAGCCCAGCCCTTGGGGCGACCAAAGAGCCGGCGCCGCAACTCGTGAGCTCACTGCTACAAGGAGGCTCTTTGTTCGTCGTGACAGCCATTTGCCAGGCGAATGGGAGCGATGGTGCGGAGACAGTGCCAGATGACTTGTGGGAAGCTGCCAGTTGGCGAGGGGCAGCAGGGCCAGGGCGGCTGGTGGGCATGGAGCAGGGTGCAGGGAGAGGAGAAGGCAGTGTTACAGCACGTAGGGTAATGGGAGGTGCTGCGTTAGGGAGCCAGTGCTGCCCAGCAGGACAGGGAGACCTCGGTGGCAGTGGGTGCCCGGAGGCACAGGGGGAAGACCATCCTCTGGGGGCCCCTGAAATCCACCCTGCTCCCTGGGTCGCAGCTCGAAATATTGCTGCCGGCATTGCCCCAGTCCACAGCTGTCCTTGGAGCTTCAATGCCCTCGCCCGGTGCCATGTCAGCACCCATCACACAGCATCATGGATAAATGCCTGGGGCCACACGACTGGGCTTCTCCCTGCCAGCCAGAATGCTTGTGCCATGCTCTGCCTGGGCTCTGCACCCTGCAGCATCCCCCTCACCACAGCCAGGTCAGGCACGGTGTTCAGAGAGATGCCTGCTCTGGGCAAGGGCTGACAGCAATGCAGACAAAGCCCGAGCGGGCGCCGGGCTCAGCTGGCACAGATCTCAGCGCGAGGAGTGGGATGAGGCACTGCCGGTCCACTGGCCCAAACGTGGTGAACAAACTGTCAATGCTGCCAGTGCCTGAGGGATGAGAAATTCACCCAAAGACCAATTGCTCCAGACCTCTGGGGCAGGGATTGTCCCCACCCTAGTGAAAGGCTTCCTGGTGTTAATTGGGGCTGCTGGAAATGCTCATTAGTAATAATAGCCACCACCATAGCAACAGTGACAGTACCACGCTGACAAACTACACCTCCCAGGCTGCAACGCTGCAGGAAAAGCAGTGTGGCAATGGTGGTGGTGGTGGCAGTGACCGTGGCAGCGGTGGAGGTGGTGGCAGCAGTGATGGCGATGGTGGTGGCAGCGATGATGGCACCGGTGGCGGTGGCAGTGGTTGTGCTGATGGTGGTGGTGGAGCACACATGGGACCCACAGCCCTTGTGCCCAGCTTTGCCGGGGCTCGGGACAGGGTCCCCCTCTGGGGCTCTGACCCCTGGCAGTACCCCACAGCTCTCTCCTCTCACCAGCACTGTGCTCTTCAGGCAGTCCCCACCACAGGCCACGTCCTGAACGCCCCTGTGAAGACCTGGCGACGGCACCTGCCGCAAGCCCATCTCCACCGAGCTGCCATGTCCTGGAGCCAGTCCCCAGCAAGCGCCCGTGGGAGCCGTAGGCTCCCTGCTGCAGCGACAGGGCCATTTGCGTTCAACCAGCAGGCAGTGAATTTGCCAAGCAGGTTTTAAATCCTGTTCTCACCCTTCCCTGTGAGCTTTGTCAAGGCTGAGGTGTCCAGAAAAGCGGCAACAATGGGAGAAGGTAGGTGGGCCTCAATTAATTAAGAGGTCTGGTATTCCAGGACGTCGGAAGATCAGCAGCATTTGTGGCAGCATCAAAAGTGGGCACAGGCTGAATTATCGAACACCCCAAATCCAAAATTAACGTGGGTTTTTCTGGAGTGCCCTGGGTAACCGAACAGCAGCCGCCGTCCCCTAGGATGGGCGCAGCAGTGTCTCGCTGGGCTGTTTCGGGATGGGGTTAGCCGGGGGGGGTTGCCCGCACCCCGCCTGCAGTGGGGGTGGGTGGCAGCACCCGCGGCGGGGGGATACCCCGGTTCAAACCCAGCCTACCCGTTTCAGCACCTCGCGAGGGAGCGGGAGACATGCCGGGGAAGGCCAGAGGGATGCTGCCGGGCCCGGGCCCCGGGGAGTGCGGGGGCTGGGGACCCCCGGGGAGGACCCCGAGCCAGCGAGGCC
>WEKW01011767.1:3480-22276 GCA_013389905.1 Sula dactylatra | reverse complement strand
GGGGGCCCCGGTCAGCCACGCGTCCGCGATGGGTGGGGTCACCGTCCAGAAGCCCCTTGTCACCGCGGGCCCCGCCGCCGCCGGGCGCCTGAGCGTGCGGTGCGGGAGGCTCCAGTGCCTGCCCCTCGGGGCTCCGGCCTTCCGTAGGAGTCAGCTTTTGCGGCCTCTCCTGGGGCTGGGTGCAGCACTTCTGCTGGAAACAGGACAAAGTTGCTGTTTAAAACATTCCTCGGATAATGCAAGATCGTTTTTTAACGGGATTGAAACCTAAATATGCAGGCGTTTGGGAGTGAAGTCGGATTTAAGGATATTAATGACATTGAAAGGAACTGATAGGCTTTTGACCTTCCCTTTAAAATGGGAGATGCCTGAAATATTGTTAAAGGGAAGCTCTTCTCTAGTGGCTGTCCATCTGCATCTTAAGTCATTGATGTTCAGTGTGGAGTAAATTGGGTCATTCTGTGGCGTTGCTCTCCCTGTTGAAGAATGCTTTATGTGGAGACCCGTAAATGCTGTTTTACAGTAGAAAGACCATCATATGATGCCTTCCCTTTCTCTTGGAGCCTGACTAAACCTTCTGCAGAAAATGACTTGTTCCTGACCGAGCATCTGCTGTTTCCTGCTCTTCTGTTTGGGATGTAACATGGGGAGGGCTTCAGCTAGTTTTTTTCCCAAATGCAAGTATTACAGTAACTAGCAATACAAGAACTAGGAATCGGTCTGGTTTTGTCTTCAGAAGACTTGGCCAGTGTCTCCATATGCATGAGCGTACTGACTTGTCTGCATCTGCCATCTCGTTTGGCTCCCAGTTGAGGAATCGAAATGCTCAAGTGTTGAAGTGGCTGTAGCTCAGGTTGCGTATAGCTGTTCATGTGCTTGGAGTCTCATTATATTACAGTAGCCTCTGAGATGGTAGCTAGGTCTGCAAGGCAAATCCGTGGAAGCTGCTCTTGACTGATTACTGTGGTAGACTAAACTGTATAAAGAGCTAAGTAGACAGTGGAGTAAATACAGTGTTTGAGAGGAAGCTGTCTAGCCATGCTAGTGTTGGCACCATTGACTGGTTTCATGCTGGCCATGTTCATGGCTTTAATCTTTGCAAAAAAAAAAAAAAGCCTGACTGGATGTGTTTAGTCTTGCTCACTTTGTACCCAGTGCTGGGATGCAGATGTGCTGAGGGCAAGTGGTCTCCTGCCACCTTGGAGTTTAACTCCATTGTACTTGCACTTGACCAGTAGGGACTTCCCTGAAAACAGTTCAGCCAGAGTGCTGTAGGAGCCAGTGTGGGGACTACTGACCTACCTGACTCTCGGCTAATGAAGATAATGGAGGAATAGACTAAGACCTAGTCACTTGTTGGAAAAAACAGTCAGCAGATCACTGCCTTTTGCAAAATAGCAGCAATTAAGGTCCTAAATGCTAAGCTTTCTTCCTGAGGAAGGAGTCACTGGATTCCTCTTGCAAAATTGAACTTGGAAGCAAAAGAGCATCGACATATGGCATTTTAGACACTGGTTTTGTGATATGCAAGCTTGCTCCAGTGGAAACATCAGTGAGGGATGCAAACTTGAGTCAGCATTTTAATAGGCATTCAAAGTGTTGCTTGGTGTGGTTAAACTAGAAGTGAGACAGTTTCCTAGAAACTGCAGGTTTGATAGCATGGTACTGTGGGGTTGCAAGCTAAAGGGGAAGGTTTGAGTTGGGTAGTTCAGAGTGAGTGCTTAAGCTATATTGATGAAGGCTTGGTAACTATCACGTCGCTGTGTGTACGTGACTGGTCCTTGATGCAGAATCTGTGTCAGATGGTCCTAATGCCAGCAGGTCTGAGCCATGAAGTTAGTCTCTTGCCTAGCTCCTAAGTGCACCTGATGGGTTCAGTCACTGGAACAACAGATTATAGGTGAAACTTGGATTTTTAAGGCAATATGGCAGAGATGTCAAAGGATAAACTAAAACTTGCGGTGTCATCTAGCTTTCCTAATAGGGATGCGATGGTACAGCATGTTCTGATGCTAATTGAACATTAGTTTTTAAAAAACCCACCCTGACTTTAGAAGTAAGGAGCTAAGTCTGCCTGGACAAGCAGTGTAAAACTATCCAAAATTGTCCTATATCAGTGTTAATTAGTGCAGTGACCGTGTCTGACTCATGCTGTATCTAAAGATCAGATTCTTGTGGAGCTTGTAGTTCTGAGACCTGTTTCTAGTAAACATGTTCAAGTTCTATACTGTCCAAGCTAGTTTGATGTGAAAACAAGCGAATTTATGCAGTACTGTTTGATGTTTGAACATTAACTGCTGATGGTAAATAGATAGCAGAACTTGTTCTAGTCAGCTAGTACTGATGGCAGCTAGAAAGACTAAAGCAGGCTCCTGTGACCTTGGCTATCTTTGAGCCTGCTTATTCATTTGGTGATTACAACTTGTTCTGATAGCTAAAGTTCCTTTATTTCCTATGTGTAAAACATGTGGCTGGCTCAGTGTCAGGTGCTGTTGAGTGATCAAATTATTGCGGTTTTTCCGTGTGACTTCAGCATTCCATTTTCAAAATGGAAAAGCATGGTGTTGGGGGAAGCTGCCTGATTCTGTGCTTGCTGATGCTCCATGTAGAAAAGTGTGATGTCCCAGGCACACTGCACTGGCCTCCATAATGTGGTTAAGGAGTCTTACTTAGACCAGCATTCTGGATGGGCGTTCAGTGCCTTCAGTGCTGCTTCACTATCAAGCATCTGGAAGACCACTGATGAAGAAAACTCTGGCCAGCAGTGCTAAGGTTAGTCCTGTCTTCTCATTGTTGCTGCAGAGCTAATGAAATAGTACTTTTTATTTTAAACTAGGGCTGAAGATATTGTAGCAGTTGCTTAGCTATTAAGGGACCTCCATGGTGAAATTGTTGGCTCAGAACAACGTAGCTTGATGGCAGCTGACAG
Organism: Sula dactylatra; assembly: GCA_013389905.1. Lineage (NCBI taxonomy): Eukaryota > Metazoa > Chordata > Aves > Suliformes > Sulidae > Sula > Sula dactylatra. The sequence goes on along the minus strand of WEKW01011767.1, from coordinate 19,347 downwards.
CCCTGTGCAGTCTGATTCTAGAAGGCATCATGGCTATAAACAACTTGCAGCCTTGAAGGCAAATTACACCCATGCTTCCTGAAATACTGTCTCTTGAGGGGCAGGGAGGTGGGAGAGAGGAGAGCTGCTTGCCTCTCAGTAAGGAGCTGTAGGCCTCATCCTAAGAGGAGCTTGCAGGTTCCTTAGCTGTAGCTTGCAGATAAAAATGAAATGGCAGAACAGGGTGCAGCTCAAGGTAGTCGTCTTTTCCAGGTCATTGGAGTACTTCAAAGGCATTGTGGTATGGGCAGGAAGGCTCAGTGGATCAGGTGTTTTAGCTACCAGACAACTCTCTATGAGTAGAGAGACTAGCTTAAGCATTCATCCTTAACAGCAGGTAAATTAGTGGACTACTAAGATGTGTTGCAACAGAAGTAAACCAGATAGGCCGTGTTTCTACAGCTTAGTTAAGGGAAGACATCTCAACAAGGGCATCATTTCCACTCAGTAAATGCTAGTCTTAGGATCATCTGAAAACCAGAGCTAGCATCAGGATAAACCATTGGCTTTACAAAACTTGGCTCAAGCAGATATACTGCTGCTTGTGCTGTGGCTTCCAGGTATACCTGATGGGACTCCTGTCTCATCCTGAAGTCCCTATAGAATACAAAGTCTGCAGGTACTTCCCCTCTGGGAGCATTCAGAGCAGCAGTGGAAATGAATGCCAGCTGCCTCAAGACCTTTTGGTCAACTTGCTTTTTTCCCCTTCCTAAAACTAGCCTCTTCATCTGTCCAGAGCCTGACTGATTCCAAGCAGCGATTGCAAGCTGAAAAACTATTCAGCCTGACCAAGCTGTTCAGTGATGCTTAAAACAATGGTTTCACAGAAGTGCATGCTACCACCTGCTTGCTGGCCTCACCAAACAGTAAGGCATAACTTGCTGAACTGGCTTCCCTCAGACTGTGAATCTTTTGAGTGTGAGGCTTCAAGTCAGGCTAGTCTGGCCGCAGGAGTGTCTGCTGGATGCAGTCAGGTGACCTTGGCTTTCCCATGCTTCAGAAATGAGGCAGCTTAGCTGTGGATGCCTGCTGGTGAGTGGTGTAAGCTGCTGTTAGAGCAACTAGATGAAAAGGGCTCCTGCTAAATGGTATAACAAACTGCTCTGCCAGTGAGTGCCCTGCAGTACAGTGGTCCACCCAGACAGTGAAATGGATGATCTTTGAAGTTGTGGGGGAGCCTGTATGATGATAAAGATCAATAACAAGTGACTGGACTTTGCTGCTTGAAGAGCAACTCTGTACTGTGGTGTAAAGTGTCAGCCTTACCACACTTTAAAAAAATAAAAAATGGCTTTGTGTGTTCTGTCAGACAATCCAGAGTACCAATTGCAGTGCCCCCAGCTGCTTGGACAGTTGACTGGTAATTCCTTTTTTCCTTTGGACTGCTGCTATTGCAGCAGCTTTGCAGGAGCTGGTAGGCTTTTAGGTTCTCAAATATACTGAATAAGAGTAAATGACCTTGCTAGCCTTGCAGGTTGTTTTTGATAATGCTGTAAGCTGACAGTGCTAGGCTTGTTGGAAAGCCCCACACCCTCTCCTGACATTAGGGAGGAACAAAAAGCATGCTGTCCCTAATTCTATAACAGGTGACCCACTAAAGGCTTTCAAAGTCTACAACTTCCTGTAGGGCAGCTTATCTGTTTACACCTCAAGTTATTACTGGGGGACTGCCTATAGCCAGTCTTCAGTCAGTGTGATCTGAATTTGCATAGTGCCAGATAACAGTTCCACTCATGTGGCTCTCTTCTGTGGAGATGCAGCTGAACATAGCAACAGGGTTTTTTCCAAGGTAGCCATGGAATATCTGTTACTGTTATCTGAGGGAGAGCTGCGTTTGTGTTAAACGTGGTGGTGTTGGAGGGGCCTGAGAAGAGTGGGAAGAAACCTGTTACTTTGAAAATGCCCAGGTTTCTGGCATGGCAAAGCAGGGGCTGTACTTGACCTGGAATCACCTCTAACAGTTCTCCAACTGTTTAAGGACAACCTGCTCAAGGATGAACAGGTATTGAGGTGAATTGATGCCTGTTGTCTGGTTCAAGGGAAGCCTGCCTGCTGCAGAGGGCAGCCCATTGGGTAATGGATTAATTACAAAAGGCTCGATGTAAGTACTTAACCAGAATGGTCTTTCATGCTTGCTGTAATAGTAACCCATGGTATCTTTATTGAAAGCTTTATTTGTGTTACTAGCTCACTTCCAAAGGCAAGGAAATTCTGCGTATTGGTGTTCTAAATCTTTCACACATTGCAATGTGAAAACCTGCTTCTCTATGGTGGAACACAGGAGGAATCACTGGCTTTGAATGGACCAAATGCTGCTGGAGTATGTGTGGCTGGTTCTGAATCTGTGTTCTTGGGCTCAGCATGTCTGAGTGATTGCAGCTGCTGAAACTGCATCTGTGCAAGTGGTTGCCTTGCTTGAAGGCTCCTGATAATGTGGTCACTGTCCATAGGTGCATGTCTGTCCTCAGAGCTTTGCAGAACTGATACAAGGCTTTTGGTAATAGCCTCTTTCTATATTGAGGGAGTGTCGCGTGAGGTGACTGGCAGCTAACTTAGCTGCAAGATTAATGTTCTTGGTGCATGACCTTGCTGAGCACTGTAACTACAGCTACAAAAGGTTGGTCCTAATACTTGGACTAGCACTTGATCCTAAACCACAGACTGCTCGAGTACTGACAGTGAGTATCGGAGGCAAAGCTCTACTGAAAGTCCTGGTAGTGGTAAGACTACAACAAGCCTTCAGTCCTTACTGAAGCTATTGCCTATATGGCAAGTTACTTTCTAGTTCATGCTTCAACTTGGAGCCTCACAGCTACCCTACCTCTGCTCCCAATTTTGACTAACAGAAAGTAATGGCTACGGTGAGGTGCCAGGCAGCATATCCACAGCCCTGTGGGAGTGCGTTTTGTCCCCAGGAGCAGTACTGAATCAACTCTGGCTTGTGAGTTCAAGGAGTTAATCTTCAGAAGTGTTTCAAAATCAAGTTAACCTTTGAAACAGGCTTACTGGGAATAGGTGATCTTGAATGATGTGTAAAGTAACTCTTCTGTATTATAACACCATTGAACTTAAAAATGGCATGGTTCCTGGTTATAGACCAGAATGACTTCCTTCTGTGAGAAAGCTAGGTAGGCAAAGTGCTTCTCCAGCTGCCAAGTAAATGTTTTGATAGCTCTGTGTTTGTATGCTTTAAAGATAGTGTTCAGCTTAATTGGATCAGAAGCAAATACTTGGAGTCTTGGTGTGTAACAATGGTACAGCTCTTGTTCCATTTTCACCATCTTCCACATAGATCTCTTCCAATATCTTCAGTGATCGGGGTTTGAAAACATGTCCTTCCAACTCATCAGGAGTATTTAAATGTAGCATATGAAGCATGCGCTTCAAATGTTCACAGCTGCCAGGAGGTACAAGTCAAGATGTGCAGGAGGATTGCCTTAAGTGCCAAATGGCCCGTAACTGAATAGCTGTGCCATGAGATGATTGTGTTATGGTGGGAAGTGGATATCATCTTTGCCACCTGGACTGTAATGTTGGGGTATTGTCAAAGGTGCAAGGAGAACTTCTCAGGCTAGTGAAGAGCAGTAAGACAAGCTGCCTTGTAAGATACTGGAGAAGCGGCTGTGGGGGACTCCAGTGTAAGCCTGTTGGTTAGGATGCTGATAAAGACTTCACTGGGAGCAGATGTGCCAAGCTCTGAAGCTGAATGTAGCACCTGTGACTGTCCACCAGTGGGAGTGTAATAGATCTTCAGTGCCATCTAAAAATGTCATGTTACAACTAGCTGCCATAGAGTATGTGTAGACTTTATTTGTTAATGTGTCTAGACCAAGTTCAAGGCATAAGCTCTTGCCTATTCCCTAGAAATGCAATTTAACAACTGGAAAGTGACAAACTTGTGCTGATCTGCCCCTTCCCAAAAGCTTAAGCAAGCTGGCTTTCTCTAAGTGGGATTACAAAATCAGCTTCTGTAATCCATTGCTGCCTTAGTTGCAACACCTCTAAGTAACTTCAGACTTGGAGGAAGTAATGACTGATCTAATAGTAAACTTCCTCATGAGCCTCGATGTTTCTGGAGAGGTATATAAATGATTCCAAACAAGGGAAGTGCTATAGCCAGTCTAGAAGTCTAAATAGCCTGAATCTTGATTCCACTTACAGTCCTTAGAAGGTGCTTCATCCAACAGAAAAGGTTCCTAATTCAAGTCTTTCTAGACTTCCTAGGGGCTAGACCCTTAAACAGTACCATCACTGATACTGCTAGCTAAGTCTGTGTGCTAGTTTCCAGACTCTGCTTACATTTGCAGGTGAAACTTGTCTTCTGTTCTTGGCTCAGGCTTCCAGCTAAGCTGGATTCCAGTTCTGAATCACACTGAACAGCCCTTTGCATGTGTCTCATTTAGTGACAGTGACGACTTTAACAAAAAGAGGATCCAGGTTACAGGAGGTTCATGAGCTTTGCTAGTACAGAACCAATTTGTAGTTAATAATGAGGCTTTCCCTTCAAGTTTTGGTAACTAAAACTGAACTTCCTTCTGATAGTCTTGTGTTAACGCAGCAGTGATACCTTTATTAATATTCTGAAGTTTCTTAGTGCCAAGCCAGGAGGATTGCTGCTCAGTTCTTGACTGCTCAAAGATAGGCTTTATGTAAATGCTGAGTGAGAAGCAGGAAAGCGCATATCCTAAACCTTTGAATACCTCCCAGCAACTCTTCTGGGCAAGGTGCACCATCTCACTTGGATGTTGGTATAAGAGGCAGGTACAGATCTTTGTGGAACAAGCAGCTCTCCCCTGTAGAAACCTTAGTTTTTAAGTGGGTGGAGCAAACTCAAAGTAGGTCTCTGAACAGTACAAAGATTTGAAATCCCCATGGCTTTAGTACTGTCCAGTGGCCTTTTAGAGTAGTAGGCAAGAGCATTTTCATGCTAAATAGGAGTTACCTTTGAGTATCAGCCTGATTGGTGTCTGAAAAGGAGACTGTCTACCCTTCCACATACCTTGCAGTGCTGCTTCAAGGACTTAGTCCTGGGTGGCTGCGGACTTGCATATCATCATTTGGGTGATGGTGAGCGCAGTCCAGAGTTAAGGAGTTCCTAGAGTACTCCAGAGCAAGCTTGGAAGGAAAAGGGTCTTTCCATGTACTTGAGAACCAAAGAATGAGGTATTTGTGGAAGCTTTTGTGTGACACTAATACAAAGTTTTCAAGGCAGAAGTTACTTTTTGGGTAGTGCTTTAGGACTCTTAATTCTAGAATTTCTCAGCTGGAGGTGATAAGCCCGTGTTCTGCTTTGAAAACCAAGCTTTGGATTCCTTTGTTGATCTCTGCGTGCTCAAGCGTTTACACAGGTGATCAGTGAACCTTAGGGGTAAGGTGGCTGTGGTCCTCTGTAACCTACAAGCCGTATTCTACTTTGTGGTTCCAGTGGTTGGATTGTTAATGTTTGGACCCGAATCTTTTGGGGTGGGGGTGGTTATTGACACATGAAGAAGGTGTCCTTTTCTTCAAGGAATGAAGTGCAGTAATAATAGGTGAATTTGCTATCCCAGTATGTGCCTAATGAAGGTGAAATGGCATGTTTGACCCCAGGATGAAACATAGGCCAGACAGGGCCCTCTTCTTCCTAAAAACCTATGAAGGATGCCAGGAGGTGACTTGTTAAATGTTGTGTGCATCTGAGAACTCAGCCCAAGTGGCTCAACATTCAGTGTCTAAAATGTGTCTTTCAGCTAGGATACATAGTGCTGCAGTAGCAAGACATGCTTTGTTGTGTTTCCTCTGCAGTTCAGCTGAGTAGAGCCTCACAGCATGGTCTTGAACTCTGAAGCTCAAACTTGGACCTTAGATTTTGGTTGCTAAACAGGGATTGAATGCCTGCAGGGGAGTATACCCTGCTCTGAAGCTAGCTTAGGGTATTCTGTTATCTGTACTATTTGAACACTGCCTTTTTTACTTATCTAGCTTTGGGCTGGGACTCTGGATAGGTTACTTCCTCATCCCTTAGGGGAATATTCCTGGCTGACAAGCCAAGGAGTCAAGTGACCATGTTAGTTTTGCACATTTCTTCCTTGTGCTGACTCAGCTGTTCTAATACTGCAGCCTAGTGTAGGAGATGGGGGATGTCTAATGCATTTTTTTCTCTTCCAGCCTTGGGAGCTGCATATGGAACAGCGAAGAGTGGCACGGGTATTGCAGCCATGTCTGTCATGAGGCCTGAGCTCATCATGAAGTCAATCATCCCTGTTGTCATGGCGGGTATTATAGCAATCTATGGCCTTGTAGTGGCAGTCCTCATTGCCAATGCCCTCTCACCTTCTATCACGCTATTCAAGTAAGTTGCTGCATCTGTTAGTTTTGTTTAAGTTTGTCCAGTTGCTACTTTGATGCTGCTGAATGGATGGGTTTTGCTCAAGACACATGGAAGGACTGTCAATGCTAAATGCACCGAACCTGGGCTTTGGAGTATGGACTGGACTTCAGCTGTCCTGCCTAATGCCTTAGCCTCAGTGGTAGTACTGCCTGATTAGTTTGCTGTATTAGCTAACGGATCAGACATCCCACTGCTAGAGATAATGCAGTGTTTTACGGCCTGAAAGAAACAGTGTACAGGAAGTACAGGGACAAGAGGCTGAGCTTGTTTCATGGTGCCAAATTCTAGACTTAGAATACACAGGTCTTTCCAAGGCTGTCTAATCAGACTGTCTAAGTAGTTCTGTTGCCTGGGAGATGTAAGTGAATAATTAATATTACTTGTTGCTTTGTGCTGGTAAATCAATCCTCAAGCTATACATGGGGCCTCTAACTGTCAGACTGTAGCTGATGTAATCTACTCTTAGCTTTTGAGAACAGCTGGAGCTGGCTTGATTGAGACATCTCAGAATAAAACACTGCTTCTGACGTTTTAACAGAATAGATGTGTCACTCTACGAGCTATAGCTGATGAGCAGTGTGGTTGGCCTCATAAGCCATGATTAAGAAACAGTAGGTACACATGCTCCTTTGCAGTTACCAGGTGGCCAGATACTGATAGGGACTGCTCCTTAGGTACCCTTGCCTGGAAAACAGACCATGCCTGTTCAGCTCTTGCAGTACAAGAGACCTAATAATCACCTAGATGGGCTGTGGGTGTGTAATAAGGTTGCTGAAGACGGGGAAACAAAAGCAGCTATTAACAGGCTACACAGCACTGTGGGACAGACATTACTGTGAGTGCTAGCCCACATGGCAGGAGTAAGAGCAGCTCTGGCAGTGTGCTAAGCCTGCAGCTGACTGAAGTGGCTGCAGACAAGCTGGATGGCTGTGTGAACTCGCAGGCCCGGTAGCTTAGCTTAGTGTATGATCTGTACCTGAATAACAGCTAAAGATCTTGCATAGCTGCCCATTTATCTTAAGTATCAGAACTAGGAGCCTGAGGAAGCATCTGCTTTGTGAGACATACTGTGCTTGCTTAAAGAGTATAGAAGGTCTTTGAGCAGGAAAGAGGTTCCCTTTAAATGTTTAAATGTTAATTCTTATTTCCTTTGGGGAGAGCAAAAAAAAGGCTAGCCTGAAGTTGAAGGGTTGGATGTCCTGTTGCTTGCCACTGAAACTCTTTTCATCTCTGTCCTACAGGAGCTTTCTTCAGCTGGGTGCTGGTTTGAGTGTGGGCCTCAGTGGTCTTGCTGCTGGTTTTGCCATTGGCATTGTGGGTGATGCAGGTGTACGGGGAACAGCACAGCAGCCCAGGTTATTTGTTGGCATGATCCTGATCTTGATCTTCGCTGAAGTCTTGGGTCTCTATGGCCTCATTGTTGCCCTTATCCTCTCCACAAAGTAAATGTTGGGATATGATGTAAAGAGATGTAACAAATCCACGTTTAAAAAAAAAAGCTCCAGAATGAAAATGGTATCTCCAATGTGTACAGTTGTCCCAATTTGGTAGTTGATCTCTTGTAAATGCGCAATGTATGTTAGTGACTTGTCTGTCATGTGTATACTTCAATATTAAATTGGATGGGCTGCTCCAAGCCTGCTGCATGGCTTGGGGTGGCCTGTGTGCAATTTTCCACCCATTGCTGTTAGTACTTTATGTATAAATATGAACTAGAAATGTAATTTTTTCTCTTCACTGGATGTTTATTTATAAAAGACTTGACATGTTCATACATCTATGGAGCAAGGATTTTCAATTTCCCATGCTATATATATTAAACTTATATATAGGTAGATTACACTGTGGGGTCAATTGTAAGTGCAGAGAATTCCTTGGATGTAACTTTGATTCTAAAGATTGCTGTATTGTCCTGGTATTGGAGTATGAGAATTTCGTGTTTTATTACAGCAATTGTTCGAAACACTCCTGTGTTTCAGTAGTAACTGCGTATGCTCCGGCATCAGAGTCGTGCACCCAGTGTTGGGTTACAAACTTATACCATGTTTCTGAATAAAACTTCCTCACTACATTGCTGTAATGAGTCCTCTGCCTCTGATTTCATGCTTTTGCTGCTCCTTTAGGAAGAGGAGGGGTTCCTTTAGGGGGGAGGCAGGTTTCTGAAGTGACTGAGCACCATGGAGAAGTGATGCTGTCATTGCTGCTAAAGCACTCCTTTTTTTCTCCTGGGCAAGTAGCCATGCTGTTTCCAGCTGCTGCCCATGGGCAGTCCTCCCAGTGAGCAGGAATGCAAGGCAGTTGGTGCTGTGCTCTTCCTGATCAAGCAGCCCATCTTGGCTCTGGCACATGTAATTGTCATGTAATTACATAAACATGTAGTTGCCATGTAATAGGCTGCGCAGCAAAGCCTGAGCAGACAAGGTCAGGGAGCGAGGGGGCAGGCTTCAGCATGTGACAAGAAATAGGAGCTGCTGAAGAGCCTTTGGGCAGCTTGTCCTCGTGATAGCTCTGCACAAACTTAGCTGATGGAAAGCTGCACTGTTAGCAGCAATTGCCTCTAAAGTACCTGAACAATAGTCTCATCAACAAAATTGATTCATTGAAGAACTCTTACTTTTAACTTGTAATTCAGGAGCATTTGAGCTGAGAAGTTCTGCTTTTGCTGCTAGTGAATGCTGTAGCAACCTCCTGTCCTGAGGATTTAGGAGTGTTGCAAAGCTACGCTGCAACTCATAGGGGAAATAGATGTTGGACCCCTACAAATGTAGAGCTTGTTCCAGATTGCCTTTGGGAAGTACATCACCTTAACCTTAGTTGTATAGTTGGGAAGACAGGTCAAGCTTTACCTTCTTCAAGCCAAAACGTTAATGTTACACAGATATCTAGTACTAGTAGTGCCCTTGTGATCAAACTAAGCTGAGGAATCTGGAGTGATCTGTGGAAACCTTCTGTTGGCCTGGCTGGGAATGGAGATGTGGTAGTGTAGATGTATTTCACTCCAATACCTCTTGTATACCTGTGCAGCAAGCAAGTCTGGTCTAAGTACCACAAAAAGCTATGACCAGAGCACAAGGAATTCACTGAAGTGATGTCTGGAGCTTCTAACCTGGCAGGAGCATTCACTAGCCCAGGCCTGGTGGCACCTTGTGTGCATCTTCTGGGTAGCTGCTCCCCAAACTGGGAACCATTCAAGAGACTTCAGCTATGAGCCAATCATTCTGATAGTATGGATTTTCAGACTTTTGTGAAGGTGTAGGTTTAATAACTGATTATCAATAATTAACAAATTTGTTTATTCTGTTTCCTAAAAAGCTGGTATGTCTGCATTCATTTAATAGGCTGTCAGCTGCTTGGCTTTGGGGTGGGCTGTACTACTGGTTTCGTGGTTTGGAAGGGCTTTTCTTTGTGGCATTCTGAGTTGTGGAGGTGCTTGGGCTGTATGGAGGCGTAAGCTGGTTTAAGGAAAATCGTGGAGGTCTGCAGAAGTATTTCCTGCAGGAAGGGAAAATTTCCTGATCTGACTTGTGTTGGTCATTCTTTTCTTCACCAGAAGTAGTAGACTCTCTACTTCTGATTCAGACTTTACCCAGGGGTCATAAACATTTATGGAAACTGTAGCATAATTCTCAGTGCTGACTGCAATGAGTGCCTTCCCAGTACTTCCATACGGTCTAATACAGCTTGCAGCTGGGAGGGGGGGTGAATCACGAATTCAGGCCCTCTGGAAAGCCTGCCATGTTCATCTTGCAGTTCTGGTGAGAGGAACTGTGTTTTGCTTGTGTAGCAGGGTGGGGGAAGGCCCTGGCTGGGGCTGCAAATATGTTTAAGATCTGATTTTACCTTCTTTATGGGGAATCTGCTGCCAGCCTTGGTTTTTGTTAATTTACAAGAACACAAGCAAATTGCATTTAAGAGAGCAACTAAATGCTGGTGGCAGCTCTGTAAGAGAGATAAGCAGTTTAAAGGCACTGATCTATAGGAACTCTTTAAGATCCTATTGCAGCTTGGTGGCACCTTGGAGAAGGCAAGGCTTAGTATGGCAATGGATACTTGGGTAACCAAATGCAGGCAAAATCCCACTGACAGTGTTTCGGTTCATGCCTTGGAACATCAAGCCTTTCTTGTTAATATATAAACCCACGCAAGTCAGGAGAACAGAGCATAAAACAAAAGCTGGGATTAGCATGCATAGGTGGAGGATTGCTTTGCAGCGAGTACCTGTGAATATGCAGGGAGTAAAATTAACAATCTGAGCATGTTGCCTTGGCCAAGCATTTTCTGGCAGCACTGCTCTAGATCCTCATTGATGACTCCCAGGTGAAAACTCGCATTTCAAGTCCTTCACTGATGCTATTGCATCAGCAAATTTCTCAAGGGATTCAGGGCATTAAGAAAATTACGGACCTTTTCATCCCTTTCCTTTGTTTACCCACAGCAGCATGGGAGATCAGAGTGCAGTCCCATCCGGCAGGGATTGACTTTGGTTTGGAAGAGGGGAACAGGCAGCCTCAGAGCATGAAATGAGAGTGCCTGATTAAAAGAGGTGGCATCTGCTGGCATGTAAATAGTCCTCCGTAATGTGGCAGATTGCATGCCTGTGAGTGTGCACTGCAGAGTGAGTCAGCCCTGCAGAGAGGGAATGGAGCAGGGTGGCTCTGCAGCAGCAGCAGAGGGTAAATGTCCATTAGCAGTCAGTTCAGGCTAGCTAAGGTTAAGGGATGCCTGCTGCCAGATGCTGCCTGCATATAGACAATGCCTTCGTAGAGCTTGCTGACCTTTCTCTTTTTTAACTCTTTCATACTGGCTTTTCTTTCAAATGCTGCAGATTATTTTTTTTTTACTGCTCTGTTGGAGAAGCATTATTAAGTAGTAGGATTTTATCTGTGATTGCTCAGGGATTGTCTTTCCTTGGGAGACCTGGTTTACAGAGAAGCATAGTAACCTGGAAAAGTAAATAAGCTTTGGGGAAATAAAAGCCTCATTAAAAAGAAACTGATCCCAGAAACTAAGCCGCTGTTTTCAGCTACAGGGTAACAGCAGATCTAATGGAAACAACTCTCAGTAAGCCTTGTTTCCTTCACAGTCTAACCATGGGGATATTGATTTTATGTCTTTTTGCTGTTTCCATCCAGCCTTACTGTACAAACCATCACTATTCCTCAGATGAGAATTACTTCTGTCTCTGACACACAGGACTTGCCACCTCTGCTCTTAGCATATCTCTTTCTGCTCTGCAGGTATTAACCATCTTTTTCTCTTGACATAATTGAATTAAACACAGAGTTAAGTCTTCCCAGTGCCACTTACCCTGGATGGGAATTTTCTGTTTCAGGGTCAAAGGACTGTGTCCTGAAAAGCATCTCCATTTTTGTTCCTGTTATGCACTAACGAATGCTGTTCCTTTTCTCTGCAAGCCACCCTTCATTTAGCTCCCGAGACAGTCACAGCTTTGCAACTTGTCTCACTGAGTTTCTGCCAAAACACACAGAAAAAACTCCTCCCCCAACCTTACTGTGCATGAGGCCCGAAGCTCTCCTAGGGGCCAAACCGCAGGGTCCCAAGTGCCTCCCACAAGGTATCTACTGACCATTGATGGTTCTCACTGACCTGTGAGAGTACCAGCTGGGTAGCAGGAGGGCAGGATCAGTGGCTCGTGTTTGCCGTCTTTCTTTTGCTGAGGGGATGAGACACACTCACTACAGGCTCAAGTCCTGGCTCTTGGAAGTTCACCAAGGGGATACTGGTGGCTGTTTCAGTCCTGGACCCTTTTTTGGCACTTTGAACTGTCCTGTCCTTCCTATTACATCTGTGTTTTCCTCATTTGCCATTGCGAGAGGGTAGAGGGGTGACCTCAAGTGGCAAAGAATGATAACGACCACCTACACCTCATGCTTTTGTCTGCCTAAGGTAGGCTGAGGAAAACCTTAGGAAATCATGTGTATTCCCAAGATTGGCAGTGTGTTCTCAACTCACAGATGTAAACAGCCTCCCTGGGTCTTGTGTGCATTAGGACAATTTCTTAGACCTCTTTGTGAATGCAAGTGAAAAATTAGAAGCCAAGGCTGCATCTCCACAAGCGCTTCATGTGGCAGCAGTGCTAGCCCAAGCCCTCTCTCTGGACACCTAGACCTTCTTTCACATCTGTAGCACGTACTCCGCTGTTTCTCCCAAGTGTGCTGGTACAACTTCTCATGCTGCCATGCAGTCAATCTAATTGGGGAATTGAGCCAGGTTAAAAATAACCCAAACTGAAGAAAAAAATGTTTGCTAAAGAAAATGCAAGTGAAAGTACAGCTTGTGATTCCCTCAGCCTATTACTGGGGCAGTAGAGAAAAAGAATTATGCAATTATTGGAGGAGTGTGCAACTATTGGTGATGCAAGGCAGGGTTAATTGAATACTAAGAAATAAAAGGAGCACATCCAAAGAGATAAAACTTAAGCAGGACAGATACATGACATGAAGTTGGGCTGGGTGACGTACCTACAGCATCGATGAGGCAAATTTCCATACCTTTCATCTCAGCACAGGCTGTTCTGTTCTCCCCAGCAGTACAGAGGGAGGTCCGGGCCATTTTCCAGCATTCTGATTCAGTGGTTCACTTTGGGGCTTGTAGCCTAGAAAAATGTTGGATCCCTTTGTTGCCGAAGGGTGGGTGAAGCTGTGTCAATGGGGTGGACCCCGTGGCAGGATCTTTTGTAGATTTTATCATATAACATGTTATATGTTGTATCTTTTATAACTGTTACATCGAATAACCGTTATTATCTGTAAGCAGTCAGTATTTGCATTTACCTAGATGTCTCTTCCACTGCCAAGAAAAGTTACTGTCACAAGTCTTTTAGCATGTATGTTCCTAAGAAAGTGCCCTGGTTTGGCCACAGGCGGTTTGGGTACTGTATATGCTTCTTGACATCTGAATTCAGTTTAGCAGTTTGGAAGAGTACTTCCCTCCTTGCAGAGTCATTTGCTCAAATAAGCAGGCCTGAGATCCACTTTTAGGATTCATTTTCTAATCTTATGGTTTGGGAGTCTCCTTGACTTCACTGGTACTGAAGCCACAAATCATTCCCACCAACGTGCTGCTGGGTGCCCAAGATGTGGATAATTTCAGCCACGATGAGGAAAACCTGCCTGAAGCCATTCTTAGCCTCAGGTTCCCAAAACAGTGCTGCACATTGTTCTCCTGGCCTCAGCTAGCATCATTCCCAGCTCTCCATTTCAGGGGCCTTTACTGGCATCCTGCTGACAGTAAGACAGTAAGCTTGTACTCTGAACAAGCACTGACATCACAGAATGATAAGTACAGCAGAAAACCTCATTAGAATTAAATTCCTGGCCAGAAGGGGATGTTACGTTCATGTGCAATTACATTCTCCATCATTAACTTTTCTCAGTGTGATTCATCAGCAGAGCTCACATCAGCACCCTGCCTAGACACAGTCCTTGATGAGACACTTGACTCTCCGATATCGTGGGACACCAAATGGGATAAACACACCAGTGGGAGTGCTGGCTGGACTGCTGCAGCACACAGCAGTCCCTGTGGAGCAAAGAGGACAGAGGGGAAACAGAAGCATCTGCCAGCAGATGTTTAGGAGTAAATGCTTAGACTGTTGGGAACACTGGCTTTAATTTTAATGAAGCATAGTACTTGCCTTTAAAGAAGTAATGACTTACCTGTCCAGGTTGCAGTTTATTCTGTTTTCCCTGTAGCTGAGACTGAGAAAGTAACAGTGAAGGGTGGGTTTCCAGAAACCTTACTTTGCCTGAGCCAATAAACAGTTCAAATTGAATTTTGTTAGTGTAATTATTATTGTGCCCAGCCAGATTTCCAAGCAGGTACGTGCTTTGCAACGCTTGTCTACCAGTTCCCAGGGGCAAGGATCCGCTGGTCCTTTGTGACAGGTCCATCCAGCACACCTGAGTCAGCCCAGGGTTGCCATTCAAGTAAACAATCATGAGTCACATGAAGCAAAGCCTGCACTGTTCATTTCTGGCACAGTGGATGTAGCCCGCTGGCTCCTCATGGTGTGGCATGCATGCTGTCGCACGCACATGTAGTGTGCCACAGCAACCAGAGCAGTTCCTCCAGGCAGGCTCATTGCCCGGAGAGGAGCAAATCCACTGTGGCTGTTGAAGCCAGGGTTACTTATTCACAAACTCACAGACTTACAAGCCATTAGGAACCACTAATTCATCTCCTCTGACCTCTCAGGCCTTTCAACTTTGCCTGATAAAAAGCAATACTTAGCGGGTAACATTTCTTCCACAAATGCATTCACCCATCGGTGTGTCACATGGCTGCCCACCTAGCCATGACGGTGCCTGTACAAGAGCTGCATCACGGCTCACTAAGGATTGCGGGATCCTTGGCTGGAAGATGCCATGTACTAGTGAACTTGTGAAGGTAAAGGTGGCTTGAACTTATTCTAGTCTGTCCTGGGGCTGACCAGCGGTTCTTGAGTGATGATGCTCTAGACCACCTGCGCAGAGGAGCTCCCGTTTGGACTCAGTGGACACAGGGGAAAAAGATTCTGCCCCGAACACTTCTCATCAGAGCATAAAGCAAGAGAGAGCAGGAAGTGTGTGCAGAGTGGCAAGAAGGTGGTCTTGGGGAGGTGGTTGTGACGAGCAGATGTTGACACCTGCATAGTCAGCACAGCAGCTTCTCCTCACCACTCTCCAGCTTCTGGAGTTTCCCTGAATAAGACAGCTTCCCTTAGGACACACGTCACTCCGCCCTGGTATTAGACCTTTTCGAGAGCATTTTGTCAGCTCTGCGTTACATGCTGTGGCAAAATACCAGCATATACTGCTGCCACTCCCCTTAGAGGCTCCGATAGGGAACATTATTCTTTTCTATTTAACACTTAGCGTGATTAAGCCAGACCCAGAGAGCAAATCCCCTGAGACACGTGCTCAGGAGGGAGGGCAGCAGGCCTGGGCTCTCGCTCGGCCTGCCAGCGGCACTGCAAGCCGAAGGGGACCCCGGGCCTGCAGGGCAGGAAGGCCCTGCCACCCTCCCTGGCTTCCTGGGCGGTGAGAGCAGGCACCTCTGCGGCGGGCAGGGCGGGCAGCGTCCCCACAGCTGCCTCCGACGCCACCCCGGTGACAAATACGTGGGCCAGCCGGAGACCATAGGCGCGAGGGGCAGCCAAGGGCCAAGGACCGCTGCGGAAAGAAACTCCTCGGCCACCAGTTCTCCTCCACCACCGGCTTTTAAGACAAAGTCGGGGAGCGGCAGCGGCGGACTCCGCTCCCCTGCCCCAGCCCGCCTCTGCGGCGCCGCCGACCTCCTCAAGATGGCGGCGTCCTTCCCATGATGGCGGCTCCTCGGGGGATGGTCACGTGGGGCGGGGCGGGGGAATCCCTGTGCGTCAGCTGAGCGTGCTCACGTGACCGGGAAGCGGCGGCGCTGCTGGGCACGGCCGGCGCCCGCCCCGCCCCCGGTGCCCC
>WEKW01011765.1:71253-120348 GCA_013389905.1 Sula dactylatra | reverse complement strand
CACATCAATATTGCAAAAGAAGCCTGGTCTGAATACACTGGAAACATCTACTCAGAACAGAGAGATTCAATGATACATACATGTGTATATATAGAGAGAAATATATGCATGTGTGTGTATAAACATACACAAACATTTTGGAAATTCCACTCCTATGCAAACATTTTTAAAGTGTTTCTCTCTGATACACTGTCTTTTGGCAGGCTGGTGTGTACTTCCATATTTTCGCAGTATAAATGCACTGCCAGAAAGTACAGAGATTGTACACCTATCAAAGATATTAAGAGGTGAAAAAGATCTCAGCCATCCAGTCCATCTGCCAGATGATACAAGATTATTGCCTGTATCACATTTTCTCTTGTTTCTCTAAGTCTAGCTAAATATCCTTCCACCACATGCTACAGGTTATTACACTCCCTAATGCACGTCACTCAAGTTTTTCCATTAGACCCAGAAGTTTCCCTTTCTTTAAGTAATCTTCATCTCCCACTTTATTCCTTTGTGCTAGTCTTTGTGCTCGGTATCTTCCTGTCTTTACTGATAGAGAGGTTGTGTCCTTTTTTTCTTTGGTTTTTTTTGGTTTGGTTTTTTTTTCCCCTCATTCCTGCACCAACTCCCTTTTCTCTATGGCATCATTCATGGCTTTCATAGATTCACTTTCAAGTCTTTTATAGCCTGTGCCCTGGCCATCCTGTCATTTCTCATTCAATAAAAACTGAATCACTGCTTCTTCCAATCAACATACAGTGATGGTTTTCACCACCAAATTACTAAATTTTTTAAAAGGTTTTCGTGCTTTCTCTCTTCCCTGATTCTCCCTCTTTTTAACTCACTTGGAATGTGCATTCCACAAACAGAAAATCCTAATTTCTCTCCTTTAAGCACTCACTTACTATCACACTGAAAAAACAGTAACTAGGAGATGGGCTGTGGGTGACTGATATCATTGCCTAGTGTGCCATTACTGTCTTTATTATCCTCTGTCCCGGTGTCCCTCTCCCCTTTGACTCCCTTTTTGGCCCCTGTTATCTGTTAGCCATTAAGTAATTTGGGGCAAGGTCAAACTTTTTGTTGTCTCCCTCATTGGTTCCCTGGTCTGCAACCAAGACACCTAGGCACTACGAAAATACAAAACAGAAATACTAATTATTAATATTCATTGCCCTCATGTATTTGGACACTTATTCATGAATCCAAGTCATTCTTACCATGCACTGTATAGAAATATATCTCATTCCATTGATATCAGTAGGATAATTCTAATCATCCTAAATTATAACTTTCATACCTAATCTAATGAGGTAAAACCTCATCAGTTAGCTTCTTTTACTTTTGTTGCCCTTCTATCCATTCCTTTAGATCGTTTGAGGCAATAGGCCAATTCCTTGTGGTTCCATACAGCCAGTCTTCTAACCCGAGCATCCCTTTGCTTAGCTAGAGAAAATCCAGGAGAAAAAATATTATAAAGAAATTATCAGGAGTTTGTTGGAACAGGAAACCTTCTCTCCTCCCAGCCTGAAATCTAATGAGGGGAATTAATCGGAGCACCATTGCTTCCCTCAGAGGAGATGGAAGTGACCAGTGTAGTGACAGATGTAAGAGAACATTTTTTATTAGGGTAGGGGAAACTTCATGTTAGAAACTCTAGCTGGATTAGCAGTGTAGGTGCCACTTGGACTTCCCACAAATACTACAGTTTAAGTCCCATCCCATCAGTTTACACCATTCAGCTTTTAAGCTGATGGATCAAATAACCATCTTTCATTCATGTTAAATAAAATTAAACTTACTCCATGAGCTAAGATATCTGAACCAGAACAAGACACTTCCCAAGCTCATTACACATGCAGGGAATTGCATGTGAGGAGTATGGAGTAACATGGGAGTCAGTTTTGAGGAAGGTTATATGGGTATGTGAAATAGAGGGAAAGCCAGAGAGATGTACAGCCATTAAGAAAATTTGTCTAAAATCAGCAAGAAATGTTACCCATAGCATGGCCTTGATCTGAAAGGCTTGAAAAATGCCCTGGGACAGAGTGCTTTTGGGCAGAGTGCTGGGAAAAGAAAGTCTTGAATCGTAGGGAAATTTTCTCCAACTGTTATTTCTCCCATGTTCAAAAAACCAAAGCTTCATTCATGGTACCATGTGGCATAGAGATAACATAAGTAGAATAACTGAGCTGGCATGAAGCTCTATCTGGGCATTTTAACTCCCCTGAGATTAACAGGATCACATTAAAAAAGAGCTAAATTCTTCTTTTCTTTTTTTTTTTTTTTCTTTTAATGAAAGACACAGTGCACATCACATGCAGCATTGGCCAACCCCCGAGGATGTTGTGAGTGACAATACTATGTCGTATTACATGCTTTTACAGTGCCTAGCACAATGTGGCCCTCAACCCTGAAGGAGTCTTCTACATACTACCTAAGGAAAAATAAATTATAATAAATACATGTAAATAAACAGTCATTTAACGGTAGTCAAGACACATTGTTATGCTTTCTCTATCTTAAAAACCTTTACTAAAAAGTATTTTGAACCATTTTCAGGTTTTTATTTCTTCCTTTCCTTATAAACAATATCAAAGGGACATGCCAGGAGACGCTGCTTAGGTTATCATGTCATATTTCTTATGATGGCAGGGGAATGCTTTCTCTTCCTGCCCTTCTGCTGCCTGTGGCAGGGTGGCTTGTAGTGCTTAGCAGGAAGGGCAAAAAGCTCTTTGAATATTACTTTCCCTTTTTTTTTTTAATTTTACACTGCATACTGCCTCTTGCTCACTTGTCTAAGGATGCAATATTCAGAGCCACTATATCATAGTTTCAATATGACACGTTGCGAACCTTCTGGCTTCTAGTCCAGGAGCCAAATGGCATTGTGTATTCTCTCCTTTTGGCCTCATTTTCATGTTCCCCCTTTCCATTTGGGCTGACAAGAGGAGCATATGAAGCTTTTTCTCGCTGCTGCATCTTGACCTTGACCTTACAGCTTTAGAAGAGGCTACTTGCGTGCGCAGGGCAGCAATTTTCCACAGCCGAGTCCCCCTTTCTTTTGACATTAAGGGAGTAAAAAGGCCATGTGATACCGTCCCTTCTCAGCCCCAACATTTCTGTCCTGCGTTCTCCTTTGCAAATGTTTCTGTATTGACTTTTTTACTCAGATCAGGCTTACAGCATCTTTCTTTTTTATTTTCTGTCTGTTGTTCCTATCCCCCTCTCCTTTCCCTACACACACACACACACATGCACGCACAAACACGCAGACACGCGCGCGCGCGCGCGCACACACACACAGAGGAAAATCTATATGTGTCAGACATTCAGCAAGGGAAAGACAAAGGCACTGAGTTAATTACCCATCATTTACTGCTGCTGAGAAGAACAGATGGTAGCAGGCGATATGTAAATGGCAAGGGGCAGTGAATTATTCGATTTTTTTAGATTAATCGTCGATGACAAAGGAAGTGATTACAAGCTGTGACATTTATACAAATGTATAAAGTACATAATGCAAGAAAAAAAGAGCTTAATATTATTGTGACGATGTCAGGCATGTGAACACCATTGTCATAATACAAAGCAAATTTTGTGAGATCCAAGGATCTGCTTTTCTTTCATTTGCAAACTTTAGTAAGTCCTAGCCTCTGGAAATATATATTTCCCAAAATGAATCCACGCCTGACAATCATAAAAAAAAAAGGGGTTGGGTGCTTTTGCATATTTCCCACAATGCAGAACAGTGCCTAGTCTGAACAGTAGATCTTGCGAGGGATGAAGCTGATGCTGAATCAGTGTGCGGGACTCTAAAATAGAAAAAGGTGCTAATAAAATACATAGACAGGATAAGGAAAATAAAAGGAAAGATGATGTTTAAGCTGACAGGACCTCTGTGATGACAGGAGGGCAAAAAGTGAGGTGGAAGTGAAGACAGAACAGAGTGCTGTTTGTTTACTGCTTGGCTGAAAAATAATTGTTTTAGACTTTGAAGGTCAGAATGACATAATTTCCAGGCCAGGCCTTGCTGTTGTTACACAAACACCCAACCTGCTCATCTTCCAGGTAGTCTAGTGTATTTTCTGCTGCATAAAAAATTAATTGGTACATGAGGAAAACAGATGCTTTCTTTTGCAGATCATAGAAACCGCTCCATCATCAAAATGTCTTCAATCACCTAATTATTAAATCTATATGGTGCTAATAATACAGATGGGAGAAGAAGCCAGTGAGCCGCAAATTTTGTTCCCTGTGAAGCATGCCAATCTACTGTATTTCTTGTTTCACATCTTTCATTGAACTACTCTCTGCAGCATCAGCAAGGGAAATAGAGGGGAGAGTTTGGGGGCGAGCTTATTTATCCTCCTCAGAAATACTTTCCAATCAAGCAAGGCAAAACATCACCAAAATTACTGTGAAACACTCCACTGTTATGCATGCTTTGTTGATTACAGAGGGGTGAGGGAGGGACAGAATAACATTATATTAGTCAGCAGCACTGGGTAGTACGTTTAAACACAGCAATCCATTTTGTATGAATATTCTTTCAGGAATAAAGTCCTGGCTGAACCAATCTGCCCTAAAGAAAGAGAAGGATAAAATGCTGTAGCACGCCAGTATTTCCAGTGTGGTATTATTAGAAGCCAGACACTCAAGATAAGCACCGTCAGCTTAGCTATTGGTTTCTAAGGTGTTTTTCTTTTTTTTCCTTCTAGATAATGTTACCTTCATGAGAAGCAATTAATGCAGTAATATGGTTTCCACTCTATTCAGAGGTGCACATGCAAGGTTGGTTAGTATATTTGTCTTTCTTTAGACAAACGTAGCATGGACCCCAGAATAAAAACGCATGTGCAGTTATTGAAAGAATCGAGCTGTATCCATTTCTCTTGACTGTGAAGACTAAACTGAGGGTCTCCCAAATCAGTTCACATTGTACATAGTATCATGTTATCTACTAATTTCCTTGGGAAGGTGGATTATGAGTTAAAGTTGTAACCTGGGGGTGGGGAAAAGGAGTCATTTCTCTCTTACAAGGCTAGAAGGCAGAAAAAGATTCTCCTTTCCTGAAAATTAAAGAGAAGGAAAACATTCTTCCTATAGAGGAACAATGAATGGGACATGACTTTGTAAAAATAGCTAGGTAAGTGTCAACGGCTGTATTTCTTAGCCCTCCCTAGACAAGATGAAAAGGTTCCAGTGAGAAAACCCTTACTCCCTCCTCCCCCACCTTTTTTTTTTTTAAACAAAGGATGGATGATTTACAACATGGACATAAGCATATCCAGCTTTCTTGTACCTATAGATTCATGTTTATGAGATATTTTTTTTAAAACGTCATAGATAGACCATACATTACTGCAGTCTTTCCGTTATTAACGTGTTAATGCATTCCAAAGGACAAAAAGCAACATCAACAGGGAAACATATGTTTTTATTTGGATAAAATGGCTGAATCTGAATCCACGCCATATCTAGCCATCTATTTATACACATTCCTGCAACACAACAAATTCATGAGAAAATAAAATATCCATGCATTTCTACAGCTTTCCACTGCTTTGGAGATATTTATTTATAAAACCCACAGGTAGTCATAATTTATAGTCCTGATCTTTTTGTTCTTTTATTTTACTAAAACAAAGATGAAATTGGAATTGATTTTTGGAGGGACATTTGTACTGAAGGCAGGATCATTTTGTATTTTTCCAAGTTGAAGTCTGTATTCATTACTAGGAAAAAATGTAAGAACAGCAAGCTAAAGTATTTTCATTTGTGGCCCATATTTATTTTATAGGAAGCTTGTCACTGAACCATTGCATAAAAATGGAATTTGAACTATGCTTGCACAATAAAATGAACTTCAATGCACTCTGTTCATATATGTTGAAATTATATACTGGATATATGTTTTTCTTATATATGTATGTATGTAAACACATTTATGTGAAGAGGGTTTTTTGCTTGGTTAGCTATATAGTTTGTGTCTTAAGAAGTCAAGCACACCTGAAAATCACAGCCTTCCATTAAGAAGATATACATAGAAAATTTATATGCAAATGTGTATGTTAGCCATTGTGCATGTATAAGCTTGTTTGTTAATACTATTTCCATTTTTTCTCAGTTCAGTGCTGTCCGCATTAAAATAACTGTGAATTTCATTTGCTGTGCATTATAGAACATATACAGTGCAATGGAGCTAACCTGCGAAACCATGAATATGCTGAGAGACTAGCATCTTTCCAGCCATTGAGAAATGGATAACAAAAATCATAAAGTAGAATAGGAAAGCCTATTGTGGCAGCGAAGAGGTGAGTCAGGGCATCAACACATTGTTTAGTAGGAGAGGTCAGGCGCTGGGTATCAGTCAACCCCCAAAAAAAGCCTTTAGGTTATTTTTCAGTTCGCTGTATGGCCTCCTACAGTATGTTCCATCGTAAGTGGGATATAATAAAAACCCTAACTACCTAGGAAGGCAAATATTTTCCTTTAAGTCACTTTCATGTTTATTAACATGAATTTTCGTTTTTTCGTTAGCATGCACATCTATCTTTGTGTGTTATGCTTAAAAACATACATCATAACAGTAAACACGACTAAAAAAATATTTGGTGAAGCATATAAAGACATATAATTTTCTTTTTTGCTAGGTTATAAAAGTTGCAGCTCATTTAAAATTATCACACTGTTAATATCTTCTTATTCCTAAAATACCTCACAGCGTTCTGGACTGTGCCTTTCTGAAAGCAGATAAGCAAGCAAGCCAGCATCAGTATTCCAAAATACCAAAACAAAGCAACAACAAAACAGATAGAGTAACACTTAAACGGTGTCCCTTCAAGCATTTCTTTCACCTCACTTCGGCAGACTCCACTTTTATATAGGTTATAGGATTTACTATAGCAATCTAAACACCACCACCACCCCCCCCCAAAGTCTAGTTCCCCTTTCTTTGTGACTTAAATCAAACCAATAGAGCCCTCTATTGGTAAAACTTCAGATAGCTACAGATGTTTCTTCTGTAGAATGAGGAGGCAATGCTTGTCACAGCCTATGCCATCATGCTCCAGCTAAAGTCAATGGCAGATGTTTTTGGACTTGGCATTAACAAAGGGCCCTGAGATAAATGGTCTGTCTTATTCCCCAGGTATGAAATTTCATTTTTTTCTTAATGCAACAGCCCTACACAAGTGGTAGTTGTGAAACTTGAGCACAACATCACCGCGTAAACCCATAACGTCTAATAGCACTTTGTTCCCTTCAATAAGATTTCAGTTTCTGGAAAGGATGCAAAAATATTGCACCTGGCCCTGATTCAATATTTCTGCTTTGAAAAGTACAGGATTTCAACTCGACTCTCAGAAGGTATTTGGGACATCATCCCTTGTTCAGTCCTACAAATTAATTAAGGCCTTGGGTACATTATAATTAAGAGATCTAAGGCCAAGTTACCTCAGCAACCTAAAAAAGCATTACTTTATTCATTAATATAGGAGAGAGTATATCAGGGTAGAATTTGTTTCTTTAAAGAAATGTAAGGACTTAAAACCAGAACATCTTTACAGAGGGAGGACTCTTAAGAACTTCAGAGAGATTTTTCTTAGTTCAGACAGCCAAAGCTAAAAACAAATGTTGATTAGTCCTTATGATTTGGCCCAGAATTTATATCTCACAGCCCGGTTCCTGACAAAGCAGCTGCTTGTAACCACATGGGTCCAGGTACCTAAGGTGCTATTGACTTCATGGAGCAGTTCGTGGGGCAGGCAGGAGGCAGGAAGACAGACTGTAATAAATGTCTGCTTTTTTGAATGAGGTAACTGTCCATATTTTGGCTTCATGACCCCCTTAGCTATTTATTTATTTACATAAATTCATTAAGATTAGCACTTTGTGATTATTAAGCACATGTATTTATTGTTTTATTACCAAGGAAAGGCACTGACCTATCCAAGGTAGAGTATTATCATTTCTATTTTGCATATGGAGAACCAAAGTGAAAAAGCAGGTTTAGGCTGCCACCAAAGTGGTCTGTGAGTCCACAGCATGGCAAGACCTGTCCCCCAGTCATTGCAAATGGGAGCTGGTAGGTTTTTTCCCCAGAGCACTGAGTGGAAGGAGGGTGGTGCACACCAGGGACTAACCCAGATATGGAGATGGGGATGACCAGATCCAGCACACAAGCTGAAAAGCTCAGAGCCCTCCTAGATCTCACAGCTGACATGTAGCCTAAGGTCAAGGTCACAACGAAAGTCTGCAGCTGCTGCAGCTCCTGGAAACAACAAAGTCTGGTGCTTCCAACTTTTTGGCTGCCCACGTGGCCTTTGGCTCCTTCTGCCAGTCCCACATGCTCTAGTCTTGTTCTCATTGATTCCAGGACCCTTCTGAAAGTCAACATCAGTTTTTCCAGCTCTCTTCGAAGTTGATCTGATTCATGGAGGTACGTTCTGGGCCTGAGCAAAGGCTGCACAGGAAATATTAAACCAGTAGCAAACTCACCCATCTTCACATCTGTGTGGGTCATTCCTTCATGTTGTGTGCGTCATTCCTTCCTCCTTTCATGTCACTCGCATCCGTGAGGACGTTTGCTCTACCTTTAAGGCCAAACCACTGTCTTTCACCTGTTTTCTCTATGTCTGTTGCTTTTACTCTGCTTTACATGGGCAAGAAGTGAAAAAGCTAAAAATATTGTATGCTTCTAAATGTACAAATTATGTTCAACCATTTCACTGTTCACAGAATCACAGAATCACAGAATGGTAGGTGTTGGAAGGGACCTCTGGAGATCATCTCATACAACCACACTGCTTGAGCAGGGACACCTAGAGCAGGGTGCACAGGACCATGTCCAGGTGGGTTTTGAATATTTCCAGAGAAGGAGACTCCACAACCTCTCTGGGCAGCCTGTTCCACTGCTCTCTCACCCCCACAGTAAAGAAGTTTTTCCTCAGATTCAGGTGGAACCTCCTGTGTCCCAACTTGTGCCCATTGCCCCTTGTCCTGTCATTGGGCACCACTGAAAAGAGTCTGGCCCCATGCTCTTTAGATATTTATAAGCCTTGATAAGATCCCCCCTCAGTCTTCTCTTCTCCAGGCTAAACAAACCCAGGTGTCTCAGCCTTTCCTCATTAGAGAGATGCTCCAGTTCCCTGGTCATCTTTGTAGCTCTCCGCCGGACTCTCTCCAGCAGTTCCCTGTCTTTCTTGAACTGGGGGGCCCAGAACTGGATGCAGTACTCCAGATGTGGCCTCACTATGGCAGAGAAGAGGGGGAGGATAACCTCCCTTGACCTGCTGGTCACACTCCTTTTAATGCACCCCAGGATACCCTTGGCTGCCTTGGCCACAAGGGCACGTTGCTGGCTCATGGTCAGCTTGTTGTCCACCAGCACTCCCAGGTCCTTCTCAGCAGAGTTGCTTTCCAGCAGGTCAGCCCCCAACCTGTACTGGTGCGTGGGGTTGTTCTCCCCAGGTGCAGGACCGTACGCTTGCTTTTGTTGAACTTCATGAGTTTCTCCTCGGCCCAGCTCTCCAGCCTGTCTGGGTCTCACTGAAGGGCAGCACAGCCTTCTGGTACATCAGCCACTCCTCCCAGTTTAGTACCATCAGCGAACTTGTTGAGGGTACACTCTATCCCTTTGTCCAGGTCATTGATGACTACGTTGAACAGGACTGGACCCAGCACAGACCCCTGGGGAACACCGCTAGTTACAGGCCTCCAGCCAGACTCTGCGCCATTGATCACGACCCTCTGAGCTCTGCCGTTCAGCCAGTTCCCGATCCACTTCGCTGTCTTCTCTCTAACCCACACTTCCTAAGCTTACCTATGAGGATGTTATGGGAGGCAGTGTCAAAAGCCTTGCTGAAGTTGAGGTAAACGACATCCACTGCTCTCCCTTCATCTCCCCAGCCAGTCATGCCATCACAGAAGGCTATCATGTTGGTCAAGCATGAACTCCCTTTGGTGAATCCATGTTGACTACTTCTGATAACCCTCTTTTCCTCTACATGCCCGGAGATGACCTCCAGAATTAACTGTTCCATCACCTTTCCGGGGATGGAGGTGAGGCTGACTGGCCTATAGTTTCCTGGGTCCTCCTTCTTGTCCTTTTTGAAGACTGGAGTGACAGTGGCTATCCTCCAGTCCTCGAGCATTTCTCCTGACCCCATGACCTTTCAGAGATGATGGAGAGTGACTTAGCAACAGCTCCCTCATTTCTCGTGGGTGCGTGCCATTGGGGCCCATGGGTTTGTGAGGATCCAGTTCACCTAAATGATCTCTAACCCAACCCTCCTCAACCAAGGGGAAGTCTTCCTTTCTCCAGATTTTCTCTCTTCCCTCTGGGGGCTGGGATGTCTGAGGGCCAGCCTTAGCAGTAAAGACTGAAGCAAAGAAGGCATTCAGTAACTCTGCCTTCTCTGCATCAAAAGGTGCAGAAGCTTCTTTTTTTTTTCTTTTTAATTTATTTATTAATTCTATTGAACTGCAAGAATTCAGATAAGCTGTGGGTGCTCAATATACTAAAATGTGCACAAATAATTCTTCGCTTCATGTTAAATTAGGGTTGTTGCATTTCCAGTGACTTCCAATCACCTTTTTGTGTTACACAAAGATAAACTAGTTCTGGAAGGTGCGTGGGAGCCCCTGGGGTCTACCAGAAAAGGTGACACTGTCAAAACACAAGAAGTCCTTCACTGGAGATTTTCTGCCCTCATTCCCTAACAATTTATGAACATCCTGGTAGGTTCTGCAAAATGGGCATCTCTGCAAAACTGTGTGACTCAGTGGGAATTATTTAAATCGTATTGCAGAAAGACAAGGCTCTGGCATAGTTCTGTCTGAGTACTTGGATATCTCTGTAGGCATTACATGAGAAAGTGCTGAGGGGAAAGGTAGAAAAGGAAAAGATCCTTGTGAACTGTAAGTGAACCTGCTAAAACAAATCAGTCTACTAATTTGCTTATCAAGTCTTGCAAGCACTATTTCAGTCTAAGCAGGTTTCTCTGCATTTCCTTGGGCATGGGATCTCCATACTCTGCTTGGCAGCACAATGGATGGGACGAAAAAAAGGAAAGAGAAAACAGGAGCCTGACTGATGTGTCTCATTGCATTTTTCCTCTTTCTTTTACATGCTGTTTATTGATTTTCCTTTCTACATTTGCAGATTACGTAATGGCCTTTAAACCATCTAAAGTCTTGGAAAAGTGATTTTTTTTTTCTTTCACAAACACCTCTTATTTAACTAAGTAAAGAAGCATAATTTTTTTAACTCTCCTGAACAGAAGTAATGACTTTCTAAAAATGATGTTACTCCACGATTAAACAGAAGAAAATGCCACTGTGTTAAAAACAGCTTGCCTCACACCCTGAAGCTTTTGATGCTATAAATAGCGGAGGCTGGCAGCTTACAGCTCGCCATCTTCCACTGCACTGACACGCTGTAGTGCTAGCAAGGGATGCGATTGCTGCGTTCACCTGAGGAGCGAGTATTCTGGTGTCTTGTCAGTGTCTACTGAGAAAGGGCTTCCAATTGGCTGATTTCTACCCTGTTAGGAAAATTACAGCTGTCCTTGTTAAATCTCTTCCCTTCTTTCTTGCCCAGAGCAGCACAGGTAACAAGTTTGGATGGATACAGCGTGGGTGTGACTGCTAAAGAAGTGTGATAACAATGACATTAGAGGGAATACAGCTTCATATCTCCAGTCTTACAGGGAAAAAACAGAAATAAAAATAAATTCATGCAAGCACTGCATATAATCTGAGATTTGTCATGCACAAGAAAAATAGTTTTTAAAAATACTTGTGGGACAAAAGTAGAAAGAGGAAGGTGCTAAAATTATTCTGAAATTTTTAGACTGTGCATTTAATCCATAGATTTATTTTATCCTGTGGAAAAGGAAGGAGATGCACATGTTGCAAGGTTGCACTCATCCCAGGGTAAAGTGAAAAAAAGATGTTACCAGCCCCACCCCCCCAAAAAGAGATATGTGACAAAGAAAGATTAAAATAAGTCACCTGGATAAGATGTGTGCTTAGATCTCACCTATCTTTGAGTGAAGGAAGGCTCACATGCTTCAGCAGCCGTGACCCTTTCACTCAGGCATTACCAGCAGGGTGCCAAGAACTGGGACAAGGACAGGGACTGGCTGGGAAGATGCATCACTAACCCCAGCAGATATGGGCAGAAAGGTCCTCAAAGCGGAGCCTGTCTACACCTCCATCTAAGGAAGCCCTGACCCCTGCCATCACTCCACTTGTTCTCAAGGGGTTCCAGTGCTGCTCTGTTGCCCTCCTCTTCCACACACAACCTGGTGGCATGGGCGTGCTGATACCTTTTCGTCTTCCAGGCCAGGAGTATAACCAGAATCAGAAGGATTGTTCACATCAGAGTCAACAAAATCCAGCAAGAGTCAAAGCTTCAGTGAAAACAGTTTATTGGAGAGTAAAAGAAAATTCTTTTTACTAAGCACATGACAAAGCACCAGGCAGAGGCAGCGACTGAGCTGCAGATTTCTTATTTGTGACACCACAGCAGCAGCAATTCAGCTCAGCCCCTCTGCACTTCCCTACAGCTTTCCTTGTCAGGGTCATGCTGCAAAATATGGCTGCTTCCAAGAGAGGAGCAGGGCAGGCAGGAAACCACAGCTGAATTCCCCACGGACCTCCAGTGGTTTATAATTGCCTGTTGGTAGGTATGTTCTTCAATAGTGTGCATACTGCTTAAAGGTCAATGCACTTTCTCCTTAAAATTTCAGGGCACACTTGTGCTCTACTGCATGCTTTTTATGTCTCTCAGAAACTGGCATGGGGGAAGTAGAGCTGATTTTAGGCTCTAGGAGCAATGCCTGCACTAGGAATGCTTAATTATTTTTTCTCAGACTGGATAATTTTTATTTCCAGTCTCCCCACATTTTAGGGAACCTTCCAGTCTGCTAAGATGAGAAGATATGAAGCTGGCAATTTTTTCCTGCTGCTTTTACTGGTTTAGATTGAAATCAACATTGCTTTAACATGCTCATGCAGTTAATATACTGCACAGAGGAGTTGAAGAGGAAAGAGAAGGGCAACGACCAATTCACCTGCCAGCTTAATAGCCTGTTTGGATAAGGCTAAAAGCAAACTGTGGTTTTGACTGTAAGCACTGATGTTCTCAGAGCCAGAGATGTTATTACATACTTGTGATCAATATACGTTACAAAGCAATGTCATTGTTTTTTCTGCTTTAACCTCTGGAAGGTATACATCTCTAAAACACTAAAATGAGTCACAATATTGATAATTACAGGTTCTAAATTCTTTACCTAGCATGGCTACAATATGAATGTCATGCAGCCTAAAATTCAAATTATCAACAAGCCAAAATATTCAGAAAAAGGACAAATGCAATGAGGTCACAAAGGATAGTCCTGAATCAGAGCTTACAGCAAACACAAACTGAAATTACCTTGAAGCTTGGAAAGTGTAGTAGCCTGTATCCCCTGTTTAAACAAAACTATTGCATATAACTTTATGGCTCACAAAAGCTTTTGGTCAAGCGACTCTGGACTCTGTCATCTTCTAAATGACCATAGAAACTATTTGTGCTTCATCATTAACACACCCAGAGCTGAGAATAATTGCATTGATCCTGAGAAAATGGACATTTATAGCAGCATTTTTACTTTACGTAATCTTTTGCTCACGGAAGATGAGACGAAGACAACCTAGCAAAGACACCAATCGTTTATTTGTATCATCTTTGATGATCTTATTCTAAACTACCTCTTTCTTTCCTTTATTTCCATAAACCTGTCCATTGTTCTTGCTCCCAGCTCCTCCTCAGAAAACACCACATATTCCAGCATTCTGCAGTTTTCCTGCTTCTTCATGAGGAGCTCACACCATTTATCCCCATTAGCTGTTTGTGCAGTTCTTATCATCAAGGTTTGGACAGACTGAAAAGCTCCAAATCCCATTGCCAGTTCCCTAAATTATCCAGTGCCAACTTCTTTCTAGCTGTAACTTTGCTTCTCTCTTTGGTACTAGTTGGTCATTTTATGGCCAAAGAGGAAGTAAGAAACAGTGAAAAGGTAAATGCAAAGAATATAAAGAATTTTTTTAAAGGTATGATGTTTCAAACTGTTTAGACTAGTTTCCGGAAAATAAATTGCATTCTTTTTCTTAAGAGAGTGTTGTGATAAATTAAAGCTATTAATATGTGACTACTTATATCACATTCCTATAATGTTCAGCTGTCACTTGCAAAGTGATATCTATCCTTTTTTATTTTATGCTTTCAAGGGGATTTAAGTAAAGGCTGCAGTGCTTTAAATTCCAGCTTTTAGTCTGGGAAAATACCAGCAAAAAGACAAATAGAGTTCAGTAAGACTGCAGATATAACTGTCTCGAGCGCCCAGGTGAGCTGTGCCACTCCATCTGCACTCTGCTCTCTGTGCCAGGCTTGCTGGCAGGGGAAAGGAACGGACAGGACCTTGCTGTCCAAGCATTGCAGAAGACATGAATCTTGTCAGTTTTGGATTAGATTCCCTGCCAGTTATCAAGCAAGCAGCCAGCAAACTGCAGCACACCGCACTGCAATGTGCACACCAGCGTTACTGTGCCCCACTGCCCTCCCCTGGATGGCACTTGTTAAGGCATTTCTGTGGGCTCCCTGTCTCGAGGTACTACAGAGACCATCACCAATTAACAAGGTATTTACACCAGCTGAAACACAAGCCTATGTCTACATACAGCATAGCTTAGAGCAGCTTTAATGTGTGACTCAAAATGAAATCTCTCTTTCTCTGGACAAGCTTATAGGAACCGTAACCCGGTCTCACGAGGGTTCAGGTTCTTTATATTTCTGTTACTCTAAGGTACCAAACTCCAGCATTGTCAATTTTATTCTCAAGGTTTTTAATCAATTCCAAGAGATTTTATCACCGTATATTTCACATTAGCCAGGGTTGCAGTCATATTAAAGCATACTCTGGTGGTCAATAGGAAAAACACTTAAAATAAAGATTTCTCTGTTACTAACTCAATGGAAAACAATAAATTTTTTTGCTGGATTAAATTCATATTTTACAGCTAGTAAACACATGCTATTTGCTTTTCTCTTAAAATTCTTCCTTTTAGCAACCTGATTCCCTAAAATGTCTCCCTCTTCTCCTCTGATTTTCTTATATTCCTTCTTCAGTTTTGTTCCATTCTTCATCCTATGCACAGTAATTTATTCCAGTCAAGATACGAATCAATAACTAGAGCCTTTCAAAATTATAAAGAAATATATTTAAAGGGAAAAAAAGATAAAATATCTTACAGATGTCATTTACAGATTATATTCAGCCAGTTTCATCAACTTGCATTCAATGATCCACGAGCATGAGACTTTACACATTAGTTTATCTTAATGTGGAGAAAACCAGAGACCTGAACTGTAACACTTTTATAACCTCTAGAGAAGCCTAATTAGAGTAGCCACAAACAAGTATGGATTCTCTGGGGGTCTCCATAAGAGGCCGTGACAAGCTGAGATTAATTTAGCCAGGCCCTGGTGATCTCCAGAGCTGCTATTGAAATGGTCAGGGGCTAGGTAATTCTGGCCTTAGTAACCCTACAGCTGGTTCAGAAAGCTGCTCCCTGGAAGCTCAGCAGCAGCGACTGCTGGCAGCGCTTCACCTTTGTACCTTCTCCTTATCCCTGGCTCCAAATAGAATGCCACGTCTACTTCATACGAGAAGCAGCATCTTCAAGGTCATTTATGAGAGTGACCTAGGGTTTCTGAAGACTCTGATGCAAGATCACATTAGAGTTTACCAGCCTATTGTTTGTTGGCTGAGCTATTGTAATTGCTAGTAGGTGACTGTGGGCGTACTGTTAGCTCATCCTAGGTGTAAAGTGATGCGACTTAATTGAAGCCTTTCGATTTAAAGTTAATTGAAAGAGGTTAATGCTAAACCATATTATCTCTCAACTGGAACAGGCCGAGAATGGAAAATCACTATAGCTCAGCAGAAGGGCAACAACTTAGTTAAACTTGGTAATTTCATTTTGTTCTCAACTCTACATGACCCAATGAATACCATGACTTCACACAGCAGCTACCTTCCATTAGTCCAAGGAAACATCTGAAATGGAAAAAAGTTTAATGGGAAAAGCTGGACCACTAATGGTCTACATACCTGCAGTTTGCTCCTACAGGACTCCAGAATAGCATGTCCTTAAATACCAAGGTACAATTCCAGCTTTTGAAACCAAAACTTTTCCATGTATCTCAAAGCAGACAGTTAAAACAGTGCCAGAAACTGTTAAGAAAAGCAGAGCCCAGATACCATTCCCAGTTCTGAAAAAAACCCTAGCCTGAGGCCTTAAGCAGTTTTACTTTCTTTCTAGTAGAATTAGTGACATGATTCAATGTAGAAGCATGAACATTTCTGGGATAGATTCATTTGCTACCTTTTGGTTGGAGTCTGAGACTGTATTACTATGATGCTGCAACGTGAGCAATCATTTAATTCCTGGGCTTTTGTCCTGTACTCACACAGAACATCAAAGCAGGCTTAATGTCATTTTAAAGATCATAATCTAAACTAGAAGATTTAAAATTATGCCCAAGTTGACCTCATATGCCAAGAAGATAGGGAGAAAATGTGATTTAATCAGCTGGCACATTTTTAAAATATTTGTTCAGCACTCTTCTGCTAATCAAATTTACCAGTAACAGGGGAATTAAAGTAAAAACTGTCTGTACAGATATAAATCTTGCTTATCCATATTTTCATGAAAAAGGACACTGATAGCAGACTTCAGATTCTGTGAAAAATCAAAAGAATATTAAAGACATCAAAATAAAAGAGACCCTACTACCGTTACCCTGGTACCAAGGTACCAAAATCACTGTGTGAGCCAAATGGGTTTGTTGGCATGTAGCCGTGTCAGAGCTCCTCCCAGAGGAGAGGGCATCCTGACTCAGGAAGCAGTTCAGGGGAAGTCAGACTTGTTTATGTGTCTCCTGCTTTCCTCTGAGAGAAACTGTGGTGCACCATTAAGCTCATCAGCAGGGGATGGGCTGCATGCCTTCTTCCTACCAACAGTAGACAGATGTGGCTCTTTTGTTCAGTCACTTTCCTCAGGCTGTCATTTTTCCTGGGGACCGTGATCATTTGCAGTAGCCTGACACAAAGGTCACACAAGGAAATACAACCATGCATTTGAATTTTGTGTTTAATTGGGTCTCATTAGGAACTGCAGAGGGTTTTTTGCCTTTTAAGTTCTGGCCAGTAAAATCATCCCAACTGAAGTTATATACACAAAACTTTGGTTTGATGCTCAAGAACAGGCACTGGGGAAGCCTTCAGCTCTGCTGTGCTGTTAGAAAAGTCATGTGCAAGCATGTGGGGAAGAGTATTGCTTCTCAACTCCTGGCTTCCCTTTCAGTCCTGGGATAAACATGGGATGGAAGAAACACACAGACTTCTCACTGCATCCTTAAAATCCATACACTCACCATATGATAATGCAGCGAAGGGGCAAGATTGACAAGCATGCTTTTAGATAGGAAGCAAATGCAGGCTTCAAAGAGCCTACAATATTTTTTAATTAATAAAGGATCAGCAGGAGCCAATTAAATCATGGCTATTACAAATAGAGAATATTGTTTTGCTCTTTTTCCTATGCTGCTGCATGGTAGAGTCTTAAATTTGCCAGTTCCTCCAAAAAAAAAGTGCTCTGTGGCTTTTCAAATTACTTTGCTTTTCACAGTCATAATTAAGTGACAGTTAAGAAGCAAAGAAAACTTTTCATTTTTTGAAGTTTAAGCTTTGGTTATCCGGGAAAAAGTTTTCATCAGTGGTTTTAAAAAAGTAAAGGACCATATCAAAATAACTAGGAACAGACAAAGCTGTCCTGGCTGTCCATACAAAACTAAGGTACATTTCTCTTTGCTTCAGAGAGCAGTTAAATATGTTCAGATCCAGTTCTTTGTGTTATTCAATGTTTTCACATGGAGGCAAGTCATTAGGAGATAAAACTTCAAACTTTGTAACGTTGTGGGAAATAAAAATCTTCAGTTAAGAAAATCAAATCTGTGGCTCATGGCTGCTCAATGAGTGGAAGAAGATGACATTTAATGCAATCACCCATCTACACCACTGAATCCAAAATACTTACAGCAAATATACATCGGTTTGAGTCTATGACACTCAAATGAAAACACTAGCCAAAAGGAACCAAAGGATAAGAAATTTGCTATAAATTAATATTTTTGGTGAAAATTTATACTCATTACAATAATATTCCCCCAAGGTGGCTTGTACCTAAACCATGGCCCTACCAGGGACCATTTTCAGACCAATGTCCAAGGTAAACTTACTTGCCTGTGATGACATCTGAATTCACCTATTCAGATTGCCCAATATCCAGAGCAACTAAACTGTCTCCATATGCTGTGAATGCAGAGAGAAAGTTGTTACACCTTATTTAAGTATATGTAGTAAGTGTCATAACTATCCCTCTCCTTGACTGTATAAAAAGCCAGGGACTGGCAGCTCTGGAGAACAGGTAGTCCAAGCTGATCACAGCCCCATTTGGGAAAAGTCCATTTTACATATCTCTATGGACCTGTGCCTTTATTCCCTGTGTTGCCCAGTTCAAGAATTCAAGCTTATTAAGGAACTGGTAATTACCTTTATTTTTTTAACAAAAGTTCTATGGTTTTGACTCATGTTTGGATTTATTATTTTTTCACTTTTCCCTGCTGTCCTCCTTTGTGTCTAGAAGCATTGTCCAGCTTCTGACATGTACAAAATAGAAGCATTTCATGATCACACCACTGGAGCTCTCTTGAGAAGACCCAAAGATCCATGCATCAAATGTTGCCAAGTAATGCCTCCTGCCCCAAATACAACATTTAAGCAGTTGACTGAAATATTATTCACACCCTATTTTCATCATTTTCTACACAGCCACGTGGCTACCACAAGACCTTCTGTCTCCCCTGGAGCTGGAGGTCTTCACTCCCCTCCTGTGGCACTGTTATTTTGTGTTTATGCCACAATCTGTGATAGGAGAATTGTTAAATGTAGAAAATACTAAAAGAATTGGGCTTTATAAGGGTTCAGGGAGCTAACACTTCAAAACATATTTTGCTCATTACCCATAAATACGTAGTCTAGCTTATTGACACTCAAATAACTTGATGCCTTTCTCAAATCATATTCAGAAGACAGGCACCTTAGGAAAAAGTATCTGTGTAGCTCCAGGTTATGTACTCTGCTCCCAGCATATCAATACTCTTGAAACAGTAAGCTATAATATATTCTATCAGTCAAATCAATCCCCCATCTTCCCCAGACAGAATCAAGCCTTACCTGAATTCTTAAACAGGAGAGCTTTCACTCATACTACCTTCAAATAAACAAGTTCAGCCAATTCATTTTAATTGCCTTGGAGTGATCAGCTGTGCATCTCAATACCAAAGATAGGCTTTTCTTCATCTCTGCAGTTACGTTTTGGACCCACTCTCATTCTGTGAGGGAATGGCCATAACAGACATTGCCTCCAACCTCATCCTTCAGCCTGGGAGCTTAGGAGCTACTCTTCTTTCCTCTACACTTTCTTTTTACCACCCCTGTATCACTTCCGCCTTCTTACCTTATTCTCCCATACTCTATGGAAAGCAACGTCTTTGCACTTCAGTTCTTACTAATTTTTAATGTCAGGAAAATCAGGCTACTTTCCCAGGCTTTTGTTAACGTACTGCTAGATTCACCACTCCTCCTGGTCAGCCAAAAAAATTGAGTGTTGTCAGGCTTGTGTTTTTCCCTGTAAGTCAAGGGGCTTTCGTTTTAAAATATGGGTCACATGGGAGTGCTGTCTGTCTTTCAGCATTTTGTAATGCCATGAGCTACACTGCATTAGCAAAGTGACAGTAGAGACAAAAAAAAATACGGGTTTAATCTGCAATGCGCATTAGAAAGGGGTTTATAAAAAAAGGGGGAGTTTTAGATTCCACGCTCATGTTGCTTTGAATTGCCTCAGAAAGCGCTGAGAAAACCAGTAGAGTTGGCTGTTGACCTTACTACACGTCTGCTGGTTTCAGAAATACTGGCTGAGAATGTCCCTGGTTTTAATTGCCATCTTGATTTATATAATTTTGTTCCTTTACCAGCTTTACATATACTAATTAGCAGCCTTGGCCTACACTTTTGTATTTCACTAGTCTTCTGAAGAAAGTGGACATACTACATGGTAACAACTATTTTTTTCTGGTGCCCCATTCCCCTAGGACATAGTGCATTGTCCTGTGTGTGGGCATGGTAGAAAGCTGACTCAAATGCTGCATCCTTTCTGTTTCTCATTTGTTTTCCCTCAGGAAGCCCCAGTGACTTCCCATGATTTCTTGTCTTCTATTCTTAGGATCCATTCTGTGAGGAAAAACACCAGTATCAAGGAGCGGGTATCTTCCAGACTAGCTATTTACCACAAATGTCCCTTTCCTTTGCTGTTTCAGTAACAAACGGTAGAGAAAAAAAGGAGACTATGCCAGCTTGAGTAATATTCACAGCAAATGTCTTTAAAAAAAGTAGTAAAGGCTGCTGAGTGCAGAATTTTTTTTAAAAGCCTGCTGCCAGGCTGGCAGTGGAAAAAGTCCCTCTCGCTCTCTCAGATGCACACTCACAGCCCCAAAAGATGAAGTGACTAAGCTGTATGTGCTTCTCCACTTTAGACCTGCACTTTTGGATCTGGCCTTTACCAGAATCATTTACTGATGGAAAATTAGTCATTTTACTGCTAAAAAAAAAAAAGTATCAATGAGATTTGAAAGGGAGAATGAAGAGACTAAATCTCCGGAAAAGACCCTTGGGCATTCTTAGGGGTTGCTTTTGTACATTGTTTTCCTCACACTCCTGAAGTGATTAGGATTTTCCATATGAGTTTGTCATGTCTTTCCACTGGGAAAGACTAGACAAAATATTTTTTCCTGACTCTCAATTTTTCTTCTTGACCCGCAACAGGCTTGGTTGTATGAATTCTGCAACAAGCTGACCTGCTGCTGCAATGTGCACCGCTTTGATGGCAGTAACAGGAACTCTGAGGCAGTGTCATTAGTCAACAATGGAGAGTTTTAATGATTGTAATACAAAATGGAATAAAGCAACCAGTGCACTTTCCCACTGTTATTTTTGTTCTACATTATTTGAATCTAGTTCTTAGGAAAATTAAAAAGGTCTTTCTTTGTAATAGGGATTATCTCCATTATAGGGCTTAGCAGTGAAGTAGCTAACCATGTTGATTTCCACAGTGCTATATTTAAGTTTCAGAGTTAACATCCCTCTGAAACAAATAGGGCTGATTATTCTTTTTAGAAGAAATTTTTCTTGTTCTGCAGACTGAGGTATTTTCTACATTAAGAACATTTGCACCATTATAACTAACCTAATTTTAGTCACATCAATCCCACTCCTTGATGTAGATGAATTGTACCTAACCACATCAGATAAAGCATTATTTTATGTCTGTGCAGGCTGCTCATATTAGGCATTTTCAACAAAGAACAATGAAGTTCCATTAGTGCAAAGTTTCCCAAATGGGGAAAGATGGTATTAGATCACTTTGCACTAGTTTTGCATTTTAAAGATTGTATTTTGAACGACAAAGAGTTAAAAATACTTTTAAAGAAAGGGAAAAAAACATATATATTAAAAAAAAAACAACTAAAACTCTCTACCTGACTGGGGCAGCCCCAGCCCAGGCCTCTGAGGAGCATAAGTTCCTGCTGCAAAGGCCTCTCTGTTTAGTAGGTTTGGGTGCATGGTCGAAGGCTGAGTATACCACCTTTCAGAACAGGCTACTGATACATCTGACAATTCATACCACTGCCTTCCACATCAGCAACCTAATGCTAAAGGAGCTTATATTCCCTTGAGAAGGAACAGATATTTTCTCTTTGCATACTACCTAACACAGGAGGGTCAGCTACCACAATATGAATATTTAATCCTAATAACAAGAGAGGTAATATCAAGGGGATATGTTAACATGATGCTCTACAAAGCTTATAGTGAATAAGCAACAACTTTGTTTTCTTTTTTAAGAGGTAGAATAAGAGAAGTCAGACTTTCAAAATATAGAATCAGTTGACCAAAGCCTGAATTTCTGCATTCATTGACAACGTAGCCGAAGAGCCCAGATTTTCAGCATAAGGCATAACACGCGGTGATTTTGCCAGTGTAAGGAGTCAGACAATAAAAAAGGGGCTGGCGGCAACAGAAGTGGGGTTTTGCCTATCTCTCTCCCCACCCCCTCCCTGGAACACAACATATTTCCACCAGGAACAAAAATAAATAAATCCTCAGTTGTCTTGCTGTGCCCAATTAGTATTCCATCCATGAACTGTCCCATCAGGGAAAAATGCCTCCCTCACACACGTGTTCAGGATAGCACTGATGGATCTGAGGGCCTCTCCAAACACAGTGACCATCTGCTAGGCAAAACATAGGGGTCTGACAAGCAGGAGCCATTCAGCCCTGTTGTTGGGCCACATTATTACATATTTGACAAGGGTAATGAGAGGCTGTCATTAACCTTACATGACAGTCTCCACAATGACACACACTAAAGCAGGAACAAAGAGCAGAACTCAGTAAAAAGGCACCTACTTCTCATTTAACCCCGGAATTGTCAGACACCATTATTGCTAATGGAGGCTGGCGGTCCTGGGGTTAATTTCCATCTCTGTGCTCTGCTTGTTCTCTTTTTGAAATGTACTCCTCATATGGTTAAGGAAGCCGTTTTATCAAGGCTATTGGGAAGGCAATGCATTATTTATCATAACACACTGAGATGTAAGAACAGAGAGGGTCTCCTGGAGGAATGAACAAACAGACATATTTCATGAACCTTTCTGATTGTCTGAAAAAAATTTCTGAGCTTAGTCTCTGATATTTAAGGTTATCATTGCCTAAGCATGACATTTCTCTTGTCTGCATTTCCTGCCAGATTTCTGTCAAGCCTAAAATCACCAGACTGTTTTTCCTGGTGACCTTGTCACATTCACCTGGCTTTATAATCACAGGGAAATCCCATTGAGAAAGTTAATCGGTCGCCTGACTTTTAGTTGAACAGCAGATGTAGGGTGAGACAGTATTTAAAATTTCAGGAAATGAAAGGTCATCTGAATATAAAATCTTTGTCTCAGATGCAATGATATGGGTTACAGTCCTCCTGCAAGTAACAGAGATCTCATAACAGAGCTACTTGCCACCTTGGCAAGCTGAGGGACACATCTATTTCCATGGTGACCTCTGGGCTCAACCTAGGGCGGGGGGCGCTTGGAATGAATGCAAGCACTTGTTCGGATGCTTTGGCATATTAGGGACAAATGATAGAAGTGAAAGTGAAGATTATGTCTCACTGCAGGAGACTCGGAGATGGTACAGCTGGGCGTGAGCTCACAGGAGTCACAAGGTTTGGGAACAGCTAGAGCCAATGANGGGGATGCCATCTCTGTGGAGAAGCTCTCTATAAATAGCATACAAAAAGCAAATCACTGTCTTTCCACACAAAGAAGCGAATGCAGCAGCACGAAGCTACCCTTCCAGACACACTGGCTAGGAGGCTGGAAAAGACACTGGTCGAAAGATTAATACTTCCATGGGAAAAGTGGAAGGTAAAAACTGCAATTAGGAGACAAACTATCCAAGAAGTGAGTCCAAGCAAGATTGTATTTTTTTCTCCTGAGAGTGAATTAACAATCATCAAATGTTTACAAGCCTGTTCTCTACTAGAAAAAGTAGAGTATGTTGTACAAGCACATTTCAGATTAGGAATTGCTTTTCCAAATTTATTGCGATGGTCCTTTGCAGAGTTAGATGCCAATGTCATGTGCTATCTTTTCTCTTCTCTCCCTGGAGAGTGTCCTCTTCCTAAGCCACCGACAGAGGAGTCTGGTTTACAGTTAAATAAGTCTTGTTGCCATTGAATCAAACCTCTTTTGTTATCTAGCCATCCAGAATTCATTTTCCATTAACAGCTGCATGATCAAACCATTGTTTTACAATTGTTCTCGAAGAGCTACAGAAAGGGAGGCAAAACACATGAAGAACTGAGTTCTGCTTTGAAATGACAAAAGTGCCAGTGAAGCATTTTGACTCCTTTGCCCAGCCTGATGTACAGCTACAGGTACTGGCATTCAATGAGTAGTGGAAATACATGGCCCACATGACCCATCTTTTCATCATGGGATAAGGCTAACCTACTAGTGCTCCTCCGCAAGAGATACTTCTTCTCAGTTAGCACAGGACTCCATTCATTAATTTCCCCAGTAAATGTGCATGTCAAACTACTAAGGATGACTGAAGCATTTGTGCTGCAGTGCCATCAATATATGGATTGTACACCGCTCTCTGTCTTTCCATCTCTCTCCTTCCCTGCCCCCAGCCCTTACTCACCTCCACCTACTCCTTCTTGTTGTTTTCTCAATCCTTAGTCTAAAAAGTTCTTGGCTTTAGCTCAAGACAGAGTAACAGGGAAGTCTACCTTCATCATCTGAGTCTTAATAGACTGTATGATCTCTAATAATGGTTGCAAAATGATATGGTTTTGGGCCCACTGATGGCAGCATTAGCAAGTATGACTGCTTTTCTCTAACATGTACAATGAGAATGAAGCCAAATTACCCCTGGTTAGGATTTGTTAGGCTCTTTGAGACTGGTGGAGATGCTCAACTCTGCTTAGTTCAGACTCTGGCCATATGCCTACAAAAAATGGGAGATGGCAGTGGTTTGAAAGAGTAATTTCTTGCTAGTTTTTCTGAATATTTTATGTGCTAACCTTACAGTAGGAGAAAATGATTTATGAATATAGAAAGATCATCACTCCTAAGGAAATCTTCAAATATAGCATATGCATAATATTCCGGTGACTTTTAATTCTGTGGAGAATTTGAAGAGTCTGTGTTATCAAGATCCCTCAGGACAACAAAAAAGATTTGATATGTCTTTCCTTAAAGGGAATTTTAAGAGGGTTCTTTAACTCTAATTAGTGAATCTACTTGGGAATTCTCAGAAATATTACTCGGTACTCAAAAAGGAAGAATACCTAATAATTTTCAAACAAAACAAAGTTGATTTCCTGTTTTAAGTGTGAAATTCAGACTTTACTAAAGACCAGATATGATGGCTCCATTTTAACATACAACAAGTTCCCTCAGCATGTCCAATTTTTAACCTTTTATGAACAACACGTCACACATACCTATAAGACCTATTTGCTTGCAAATTCGTGCTTTCACTTATTTATGGTTCCACTGTCCTTGTGGGGTTTTATAAATCTATTACATTTTTCA
The DNA here is from genome assembly GCA_013389905.1 of Sula dactylatra. NCBI lineage: Eukaryota > Metazoa > Chordata > Aves > Suliformes > Sulidae > Sula > Sula dactylatra. Next base: position 95,030 of record WEKW01011765.1, on the reverse strand, counting down.
TTTAATATTATACTTAGCAATTAAGCATTCATGCCATTAATTGGCAGAATTGCTCTTCATTTTTTTTTTCTGAAGCTGAGATTGGTGGCTGTTTTGCTCCCATATTTCATCCATGACCCTATTTTGTATGACTTTTCAAGATATATATATACCAGGTAAGATTCTCCTTGTGTTATGACATTAAATAAAGAAAGATCATCATTATATAAATGGTAACACTGTACTGTACCACAGTCACTTAACATTTTCTAAAAGCTGCAATCAACTTGATATGAAGTCAGGGAAATAATATCTAATACTGAACTCTAACTGGAAACCAAATGAGAATTACTAATAAAATGTAGTTCTCTTGTAATTTGCATAACGTTCAAGAACAGAGAATTATTTTTATTGCTTGCCCAAGTCACCTTTACAGGCCCAGGCTTGGACCTATGGATCTATTGTGTGGGTCACTGCATATGAAATAGATACGAATAAAGGATTTACAGTATAACCCTGTCTTGATGTTTTCAAACAAAGAAAGATGTAAAAAGAAGGGAAAAGAAACAATTGTCAATGTAAACAGAAATTTCTGCTATCCCAGAAAAAGGAAACTGTATTCTTTGGAATATGGAACCATACAAAATGGTTCATATATTTTAATCAGAAGGAGAGAGTTCATTCTACATGCTTAGCATATATTGGCAAGTTGTGCAAGTATAATGTTCTGTCTTTAAATGAGCCTCAAACACTATCACATGAGTCAGACTAAACTACATTTAATCAGATGCCTGATGAATTATGAATGGGTCTACCAAGCGATTGGGCCATTAAGCATTAGATGAGACATAACTGCCCCAGATGTTTCACCTAGGGTAAACTCAAGTATTTGTAGCCTAACTTTCTAAAAGTTAGAAGACTTAACAACCTAAATTTGTTGATAGCTCAAGAGACTGCAGGACTGGAAATTTGCTTGCATAAAGTTAAGACAGAAATTGCAGGCTTATAACATGCAGAAAATCCATATATGAAAAAATACAATTTTTTTTATCATCGACAGAATTATCTTAACCATAATCTGAATAACTAAATTCCAATGAAAAATGAGGAGCAAGTAGCCACCCGAGCTAGAAGCTACCTCTCTGAGGAAATGGTGCACAGCTTCGACTTAGGCCTTATTTCCATATAAAATAATGAAAAATGGCATCCATTCTGAGCCAAGCATGCTAAGACAAGACAGTAAAGCAGTACAGGGATCCTGCCAGGCACTATTAAAAGACTAGTAAAATAACTCTGTCATTAAAATCATATGATTTTCACTATCAAAAGAGTTGACAGCATTGTGGATTTTCAAAGTCAGGGTATAATGACTGACTGACAGGGAAAATTCTGACCTACCACTGTTGTGAACAATGACTGCAATGTGGAGAAACTGATCTCACCGCCCCAGTGTCAGGGCATCATTTCATCAAAGTGTACTGTAAGCAGTCCAGAATTTAAGCTGTATTTCTGTCATTCCTCTCATGGCCCACAAAGGACTATAAGCTTTTTATAGCAAGTGGCTGCTGGCAGCATTTCTGCTGCACCCAGTTTCTCAATCTACATTGCTAGAGGGAAGACAACCCTGCATAAGAGCTAAGTACACTAAGGCAAGTCAGTATGGCAGAGTTCCTTCTCATTGTGGTCCTATATGTAAGATTCAGAGATGCAAATACCAAATATCCAGATGCTGCAGGAGTGCCTGAATTCAAGGCTGTGGAGATGGAAGAGCAGGAGGAGCCCCAGCAATTGACTGGAGAGAAGCTGTCCCTTACACTTTATGAATACTTTATGCTAGTGGTGGATATTTGCCCTGGAGGAGGAACTTACTGGAGGCTTCTCTTATTTATCATGTCACTGCAACTGTCCTGGTCCCCACATGCTTTGGTAGAAAGCATCTCATCCTCCCCTTTCACTTCCCTTCACTCTCCTTGTGCTTCATCACGAGTTCACTTGTTAGCCCATAGTGACTTGTTTCCTTTCCCACAGAGGTCTACAACAGCACGCTCCCTTTTCCAAACACCTGCAGGTGCATTGTTTGTAACAGCTCTTCACAGTTTCACTCAGCATCATCATGTCTGCTCTGACCCTTCTGACTCTCAGGACAGCTCCCTCCAGCTGCACCTTCTCACCATGCATCAGCTGGAGGAAACTTACCATGCCAGTGGTGTCTCAGTCAGCAGGGGCTGGTGACGATTCTCAGCTCATTGCTATGCTGAAGTCAAGAGTAACAAATGACTTCTCTTGAGGAGCTATGCCTCTAGCCAGGTAGTAGCCTACAAGGACACGGATGTTCCTCACTCTTTGTGTTGGGAGCTCTGTGTGGTGCAGGAACACCTGCAACAACACAAGCCTACATGAAATTCTCCTGCTCCAGAAAGAGAATCGACAACCTGGTCTACTGAGCTCCGAGGACATTCCATAGGAAACGTGTCACCTCCTGGAGCTGAGGTTTTAGGGCTTTGTGATCTTTTAATTATCAAAAGCAGTGCCCTCTATTATAACTGAAGTGTTCAGCTGGAAACTGTATCACAAAAAGAAAAACATTTAAGCATCAGATAAAGGCTCAATAAAATGTTCTATGAATTTCTACATCATACATACAAGAAACAAATGTGTTTGAATCATCAGGGCTCAGAACAGGGCCGTAGCCTTCTCCCCATGGTACCACTGAACTAGATAGCTTATTTGTGCCCTCTCTGAGTTTTGTCCTTTCTAAGAACACCAAAGTGCTGTAGGGAGTCATTCAACTGCCAATAAATGCTTGGACTTCCAAAGGTGGGCAAGTGCAATTTTCTGCTCATACGTATGTTTCTGAAGCAGTATGTTGTCCTTTACACATGGAGGGCTCTGCAGTCCTTTGTGGAGTGCCAGGCTACTCTGGGGTGGGTGTACTTCACCACGAAATGAGGAGAAATACAAAACACATCCTGCTGTTCTAGGAATCAAGATCAAATTATTGCCGTGGTCAGACAGTCCTCTCCCACTTCTTTCCTTAACCCTCATTCCAACACTAACATCCTTTCACTCTTGGGCAGAGGTCTCATTTCTGCCTTGGACACCCACCCATATTGTACTTTCATAAGTAAAATACCAGTACTTTATTGATGGTACTTACACATCTTCCCACTCTGGACCATCTCCTGAAAGATTCCTAGGGCCCATCTAAGTCGTGACACATCCTGCTAGTTGAGCAGATTTGTGGCTTTGCTAGTGAAGTACTGTCCAAAATTATTTATATTCTGAGGAAGGCATGAATGTCTCTGTTGTATTTCCTGTCCAGCCACAAAGAGTAAACTAACTGTGTACATCTTGGATTATAGGTGTGAGCTGCTAAATCTATTCTCCTAAACCTAGTGCCTATTCACTCTTTGAAATAGTGAGTTATCAGCAATTCTGTTGCTTTGAACAAGACAGTCAGTGTGCTACTCCTGCTCTGCCACCATTTCATAAAAGACTGTTACAATCAGGCAAATGAAGCCTGATCTCTTCCCCAAGAGCCATCTGATACTGCAAAATAAATGCTGAGACCACAAAGGACCATCAGAGTTTTCAGGAATTTCTTTTGACTCAGGCTTCCTATAACAGTCTTCTCAATTTAGTGTCCTTCCTTCTTTCTTCACCTTGCCAGAAAAGTCACTCAGAATGTTCAAGATATTATAAGAACATAGGCTCCAGAAATGGAATTTGGATGAGACTGAGTGCTGACACTGAATAATTGATCTCCAGAAAGGCTCTGCTCAACTTTGCCTTCCCTCATGGGAGGTGTGTTCATTTGACTGACATTGACCACTTCAGGTCTGCCTCTGTGCATCCTCCACAGCCTCCACAGTCAACAGACCTGGAAGGCTCAGCCCTGGATGAGTCAGAAAGTTGACATACTGCTGCCCAGTATGACATACTGCTGCCCAGTTGACATACTGCTGCTACCCTTCACAGCAGCTTAATCCAGTACCTACTTTTGGAGTTCACCTAATTTGCACACAGTTGGGTTCAGTGTAGCGAACAGTTACTTCTGGGTTCTTTTAAGAAGTTGTAGAAGAGGGTAACACCTGTAGGTGTGAAAAGCCCAGGGGTTAGAAAGCTGACTGAGCACAGGCAAAGCAGAGTTCAACCACTTTGCCTGTCCAAGCAGACAGGGACTTGCACTCCCATCTCCCAGAAGTTTTCCTAAATTTTGCAGCAATGAAAGTGAGGAAAGTATTTCCCAAACTCATCTGTTTAAGCTCTGCCACCATTCAGCAAAGAATGCAAAACCCACTGTGACATGCTGCAGCAAGACAAACTCCCTGAGCTCTGCTCATATATCTGTTTTCACTCCAAACTGGCTCCTTGGATTACAGGTAGAAGCATTTACTCATGGAAAAAGACAACAGGAATCTTTCATTTTAGCAACTGAACAAATTTTTAGCACACACAGAAACGTCTGGTACCTTCATTCCTTACATTTTATTGTATGTTTGTATGTTTGTATGTTTCTGCCAGTAACGCACTGGAAAGAGAAGACAGTTGTAATCAGATCATTGGCTAAAACAACTGATCAATAGCAACTGCATATGCTGCAAAGAGCCTTTAATGGCTCTTAATCCCCATTAGGCTGAGCTGGAGGAAGTTGAAGGGGAAACTGCATCACATTTCAACCATTTATAGCAGCATCCTGGTACTTGAGCGGCTTTCAGGGAATGGCAACATTTGTTCTGAGGTGCTCTGGGACAACCATCAATAGGATAGGAAACTATTGCATCATTATTATCCAGGAAATGCTTTGGGGACCCTCCAGGGAATTGACTCCAAGGCTTATAATTTTTTAACAAGAGTCTATGTTGGGTCAACCAGCAAAGCAGGAGCATGTGAAGTCTTTCTGTCACTGGTAATTAAACATGTTTTGGGATATATTTGACACAATTTATAAAATCAAAAAGGCCCGTTTCAATAATGTATGCCACCAGGCTGTCTTTAGGAACATCTCCTTCCAAACAAACATTATTCATCTTCCTGATGTGTTTTAATGAGGCCACATCATGTCACCAAGCTTTACAGTACACCTATGGGTGGCTTGAGAACATGTACTTGCATCTCACATGTCACTACTCTGCGCTGAAACAATTCGGCACACACATCTTTTCAGCCTATATATTTTGTTTTGCAAAAGACCAAAATTAAGAATAAGGACCTAAAATCTGTACCATCCAGTCTGTAGATACTAGGTGTTATCACAGGATTCAACACCAAGTCTTAATGAATCCAGTATTAAGTTTACCTAGTGATGCATCTTGCTTTTGCACAGTGCTGACTTTGAGAAATATAAATCCTTTGAAAACCAAATTAAGATGCAAGCTGTTTAACCTTAACTGTGTGCTGTGGGTAATAGCCCCTGGGAATGATCAATTTTTATTCCAGTTGCATTCAGTATGGTAAGTGGGGGGAGCTAGATAAGCTTGGCAGGGCTGGGACTGAGATATAAGGTTAAAGAAATTCAGCTCCACAGGCCAGGGGTCTGTGCTTCTCTTCCCTGTGTGCATACTTGGTATGTATTGAAAGAAATCCAGCAAAGCCTATTTCACCGATGATATCTAGAGCTGTATTAACCACTGTTTCTCCTTACCAAAAGAACGTTAGCTGCAATGGACTCTGGGAATGTCTACGGGTCTTTTGATGGATGGGGGAAGTCTAGAGTTAAATGACATCTTTTGTGAAATGGCACCTGTGCTGCAGGTATTTTGGGTATTGCTTAAAACTGGCAGTATGGAAATGGCAACCGACTTGCTGGTTCTCATAGGTCTGAGTTTCACTCAGGAGAGTGCAGGAAACAAAGAGGCAGCTCTGCATTGACACAACTCAGCTGGCACTACAGGCAGGAAAACACAGCTTATCGAGCTTACCTTAACTATCACCTAGCCTCAAGAGGCACTGCCACTTTCTTGTGAATTAATTTTGCAGCTGGAAGGATATTTCCCCTTTGCAATTCCAACCAACTCAGTGATATAATCAGACAAGTATCAACTTTGAAAGGAACATACCCAGGATTTTTAAAGAATCTGTACTTCTTGTTTCTTTAAGACTTTACAGAAAAGAGCCTAAAACCAGAAAGCATAGGAAGTTCTTTGCTTACTTGTAGGCACACAGATGTTAATTCAGTCTTTAGTATCAAGGGATTAGTATGGTGCCTTGGTGAAATTTGGCCGTCATGTCACTTTTTTCAGACGTACTACACAAAGCAGTTGCTTTTAAAAAAAGGGACTCTAGAAAGCCATCATTCTAGACTATCTCATGGGAAGCCATGCAGTTTTCTCCTGCTCTTTCCATTGAAGGTTCCTATCAAAGCCTTGTGAAGTCAAGGAAAATACTTTTCAGTGGGCACTGCCTATAACCCAGATGAGAGGCATCTCCTTTAACAAGTAGACTGGGTTTCTTTGCCTTCATCCTGCAAAATCAGAAATTCAGAAACTGAGGATCTCAGTGGTCCTAATGCCTATGCTGGCAGTTTTAGCAGTAAGACTAAATATAAATTTTGTTGAACTGAGCCTAATTCCTAAGGCTTTTCTGTGTCCTTTAAGCTTCTGAGGGTTAAATAGCAGTTGCAGTAATATGAAGAGATTACAGAAAAGCACCAGCCACTGGAACCAATGTGGTTATCCCATGGTGCAGCTTTGGAGTTTGCTTCGTAGCTGCCTCATGAAGTCCTTTGCCTTCCTAAAATAATAGATGATTAGTATTCAAGACACACGCTTTCTACTGGCAAATGGAAATAAAACATAGCAGCATTCTTCAAGAATGCTGATTTTTAGTGTTTTTCTATTTTGAATCTTCAAAATGACATCTGCTTTGTGAGAGACTTAGAAATCTGGAAGGAGGTTTGCTGAAGAGAATGAAATTGTATCTCTGATCCTTCTGTATTATATCCCCTTCAAAATAAATACTTGTGCTTGCGTTCCTGCAAAAATCACTACAATGCCAACTCACTTTCCAATAGTTTTATATAACATCCTGCTTTGTGGAAATATTTTGAAAAGTTTATTTCTGTGTTATATTTCTATTAGGCTAATCAAAACAGTTAAGCATTTTAATAAACATGACAATAAAAACACGTATCTGTCAGAAAACACCAGTGATCCACAGTATTATCTGCAGTTTTACATACCAGCAGTTGAAGTTAGCTGATAGAGTAATTTTCTAAAGATAAAACAAATTTGCCTTTTTAGATAAATTGCATATTCCCAATTGTTTGATCTCCCCTGGTACTTACATATCAGGGGAAAGAAATCCACCCATGCTTCCTCCCGATCTCTCTGTAGAAGAAAGGGCTTTATTTGTTTAAATGACATCCTCTAGGGTGTGTGTGTATAGATGAGATGACTGAGGTCTGTAACAGTGTAAGGATGTATGAAGACAAGAACTTCAGTCTTCTGGGCACAGCTTGAGCTCCTGAGGGTAAGACGTGGCTCTCCATGCTGAGCTGCAGCGATGTCTGGGTCTCTTGCAGAGGCTGAGACTGGGGAGATGGACTGCCTGCCCACAGGTAGTGGGCACTGGTGAGGGTCTGTGTGGCATCAGAGATGAGGAAAGAGGTCCCCTGGATCTTATCTGAGTCCCCATGGAGACAAAGCCCCAGCCCTACCTCCATGGTATGGCCAGAGCTGGTGGTGCATGGCACCACATGGCAGCCCAGGGAAAAGCACCAGGGGCAGCAATGGGGCAGAAAGACCCCTTCACTGGCCTGCTCTGCTGCCCAGGGAGTTTTGCCACTTACTGGGGGCTTTGATCTGGGACACTGTGGAGGCGCCGCTGAGGCTCATCTGGCCCTCGTGCTAGAAGCCCCACTGCTTTTCCACATGGGCACATATGGCACAAGTAGGGTAGGTCTGGATCATGTCAAGAGTGATTATGTGGCTCTGGGGTGAGGGTCAAGGGTATGGGGGTCCACTGGTGTCTCGTTGGTCCCACTGGTGAAGGAGAAGGGCTAAGGGAGGAGTAGATGGATTCTGCAGTTCTGTGCATCAAAAAATGTTTGCACAGCTGGTGTTGAAAATAGGGATTTGGCTTTTAAGACCCTCTTCTCCCTCTTAGGGAATTTCTTTGAAGATTGAGAACTACCAGGAAAAGATAAGATCCACCTGACCAAATAGGCCATCCTTGCCAACAGGCTGGCCAACCTGGTGAGGAGATCTTTAAACTGGGAGTGATGGGAGTTGTCATGACAACCTCCCCCTGAAGAGGTGAAGTGGTTCGGTAAGCAAAGAGTGCAGAGTGATATAGAAAAGAGAGCCTTTTAATCATCAAAACAGGGCAGAAGGGGGTCCACCCCAAGTACGTGCACACACATAAGGAAGTACCTACAAGACAGCAATATGGAGGAAGCTCTCATACCTTTTTTGGGAAATCAGCATGACTGAGTACCTCTCTGAAGTGGCTGTACACTAACACGTGCAGCGTGGGGAGCAAACGGGAAGAATTAGAGGTCTGTGTGCAGGTGCAGGACTATAAGGGCTATATAGATCTCATTGGGATTGTGGAGATATGGTGGGAGAGCTTGCATGACTGGAACAACGTAGTGACTGGATACAGGCTCTTTGGGAAGGACGTGCCAGGATGGTGAGGAGTGGAGTCGCCCTGTACATGAGAAAGGAACTGGGACGCATGAAACTCTGCCTTGGGATGGGTGAGGAGCTAGTTGAGAGCTTATGGATCTGGATTAGTGGGCAAAACAACATGGGCAATGTTCTCATGGCTGTTCGCTATAGAACCATGATCAGGAAGAAGTAGTAGAAGGGGCTTTCTTCAGAAAAGTGGTAGAAGCTTCACATTTGGAGGCCCTGGGCCTCATGGGCAACTAACCAACTCAGTATCTGCTAGAGGGACAACACAGCAGGGCATAAGCAATCCAGGAGGTTTCTGGAGTGCATTGATGATAACTTCTTGACACAGGTGATCAAGAAGCCAGTGATGGGGTGTGCTTTGCTGGACCTCATACTTATAAACAGGGAAGAACTGAATGGGGATGTGAAGGTCAGGGACAGCCCTGGTTGCAGTGACCATGGGATGGTGGACTTCAGGATACTGCAAGAACAACACCAGGTACCAGAATACACTGGGGTCCAACCATCTGGAAAGTAGGTCTCCAAAGAAAGGCCTTGGGATCCTGGTGGACAGCAAGCTGACCATGAGCCAGCAAGGCACCCACGCAGCAAAGGCAGTCAACACCATACTAGGCTGCAACAGGCAGAGTGTTGCCAGCCAGGTGAGGATGGTGATCCTTCCCTTTTGCTCAGCCCTGGTGTGGCACATCTGGCATGCTGGGTCCAGTTCTCGGCTCCCCAGTGCAAAAGAGACATGGACATACTGAAGAGACTCCAGAGAAGGGCCATAAAAATGAATAAGGGACTGCAGCATCTGACATATAAGGAGACCCTGAAGAAGGGAAGGCTGAGTGGGGGGATCCTAGCAACAAGTAAATGCCTGGTAGGAGGACTAAAGAAGCCAGGCTCTTCTCAGTGGTACCCAGTGAAAAGATAAGAGGAAACAAACACAAATTTAAAAAAAAAAAAAAGCAACTTTTTTTTTTTTTTTTTTTTTACTACAAGAGTGGTCAAACAGTGGCACAGGTTGCCCAGGCAAGTTGTGGAGTATCCATCCATGGAGATATGCAAAACCCATCTGGACAATGTCCTAAGCAACCTGGTCTAGTTGACCCTGCTTTGAGCAGGGGGGCTGGACTAGAAAGTCTCTAGAAGTGCCTTCCATTCTCACTGATAGTGTGGTTATGTGATTCATTAGTCAGTGGGTCAGTAATCACTTTTTGTTTTCTGGGAGGAATTGTCACAGGAACTGGAGCTGTAATGTAGTCACACCTAAATGGACAGACCCAGGAGCTCTTCCAGGATCCCAGTTCTGGGTGCACACTCTGGCAATGGCTTGGATCAGGGAATGCTCCTGCACCTCTGCCTTGATTTCTGCTGGAAGGGAGCCACACTGCAGCACAGCCAGGGCTCTGTGAAGAATATTCTACCTTGTGCACTAATGATCTCATTCTCCTTCTAAATCAAGAATTTTTTTAGGGGATCTTGGTTTTCTTCCCCAGTCCAATACAATTTCCTCAAAAGTCCCAGCTGGAGGGGCAGAAAGAGAAAATTCCCATGCAGCTCTGGTTCATCCCACAGATGAACTGACAAGGCTGAGAGTCTAAGATGAGTCCAACACAGACAGAAGAGCACCAGACTGAAGTACATACAGCAACCAGAAAGCTGACAAGCTGTTGCATTTTGTAGCAGATGCAGCTCTAACAGGGTATGTGGCTTCATTCCTAGATATAATGAGTTGCAAACGCACACTGGGAATGCTGTTTTTGTTCAAAAAGTATCTCCTCAGTTAATATACAATATGTGCACTGGATGAATGTGCGCTTCTATTCCCATAATGCAGTGAGAGATCACAGAGAGGAGCTGTCACACTTTACTGGACTGATACTGATTATTTTGGCTGTTCATATCATTGCTGGCTCTTCCTCGTCTGAGTAATACAGTTAAAAAGCTAATGCTCAGAGATCAAATTAGAGGATGGCTCTTCTACCTAAAGAAGTACAGTTCCAGGCTGTGTTTAAAGGGATGGATATGTTCTGCCTGAGGTTCAAGGTAGTGGGATGTACTCACACTGTCTGGGCCAAAGTCTGGAGTTTAAGTCATGTATGCACTAAAATGCAGACAAACTGCTGAACGGATCAGATACATCTCTTCTGTGTACGCAAGCAAGGAAGCAGAAAGCAGGGGGGATAGGGATCACAAGTGTTGGGATCTCCAGAATGGACTATATGTCATTGAAAGGGTGTATAGACAGAAAGATTCTTACTTCAGGACAACTCAAAGGCAAGAATTGAAGAATAGGTACCAGACAGCTAACTGGATATGGCAAATTCACTAAGCAAACAAGAACATGCTATCAGGGCAAATAAACAGCACACTGAGGCAGATATCCAAGCACGTACGTAATTATTCTGTCAACTTCATTTTACAGCATTAACACATGAATGACAAGTCTCACAAGCATCAAAGATGATATGTTAAAAGTAAATTAAGTTTCTAATATGGAATATAATTAAATATGAAGGAAAAATTGCTATCAGAAACAATGTGGATGAGAAGAGTGTCTGAGACATTATGTATGTACACACTGGAATCAGTATCAAAGAGGTATGAAAATATCAGAACAGAAAATTAAGGAAAGTTACTTCTTTTTTTCCTTCAGTTTGAGGATCCAAGAAGCTTACATGCTGAGCGGCAATGCCCACTACACTGCAAGCATGTCCTCAGCTGCAGCCTCCATCTTAATGAAAAGGAAAATTATTTGAGGCACTGGCAGTAAAGGGAGACAAGAGTGTGATCATAAACTTGTTTGCAGTGTTGCCATTAGTGTTCAGATATTGAATCTTTTATTAGCTTTTGTAAGCTAATAACGACAGAATTAGGCTTGCAGTCTTTGACATAAGCTGCCATACTTCTACTGCCACAAATTGCAGAATTATGTGCCTGTTCAAGGTGCTGAAAGGATCAAAGTGGGTGCAACTTTCTTGTCAGAAGCGACTTTTAAAATCAGCACCTTGAGGATGTTCCTCCTACTGCCTCCTTTATTTCAACTATATTTTGCATCTAATTCTGCCAGCTGGCACATTTTGGAGCTTGATAGGGGACCCTGAATCAGGATAAGAGGTCTACCCAGTACAGATGAGAATGGCGGAAGAGGAAGAAACAAGGTCTACATTTAAATTCATGGTCTAGGGCTACTAAATTACACTGATAGCTCAATTCCTGAAGACAACTGTGTTTTGCTGTCTAAAGCTCCTGCTGATTCTGAGAGGGAAAGGAATAATGGGCTTGATGTGATTGCAGAAGGGAACTTTTTTCTTTATTTTTTAACTTGGAAAACTGTTATTTACCAAAAAAACACCAAAACAAAACAAAACCCCACTCCACTACTGGTGGTGAAGAACTCAAAATTACAGAATGCCTCAAACCATGTCTATAGATAGCCTACAACCTGCACAGACACATATACATTACCAGAGTATATTTAGTTGTATGACTTTATATGATAAACACAGCATATCATGTTCATCTGCAGTAATCCTGCCTCATGCATTTTACGGGACAGGCCACATCCTGAGGATGATTCAAAGTGAAGTGGACAGTTATGCGAAGGACTCCCATATCTGGCTGGTTGCTGAGAAAGGGACATACTAGGTGAAACAGGATGAAAATTTCCAGAAGAGAGGCTGTCTTCCTGATTAGGTCCCTTGACTATCGTCTTGAGCTCTGAATTTTTTCTCTGTCTAGATCATAGAGTTTTTGTGTGATACTGATCATAGCATTTGTGCAAACTCTTTCTCTGTGATCACTCCTGTTTCATTTTCCAAGTGCCCAATCTGAAACAGCTGGAGTATTGAACTCTTATAATTGCAAAAGTTTGATATGAACTCTGCTCTGAACACATAAAAGGCAGCAGAATGCCCAGAAAGGCTAGGGTCTGGTCTTGCACATTAGCATCCAAAAATGAGTTGTTTTAGGGAAATTTTGGCTTTAGTCTCAGTGCCTCTGTTCCCAATTCGTACCATCCTGTTACCTTGGTGTGTTGTATAAATAAATTCATTAATATCTACAAAGAAGACACAGAGATCAGAATCAGAGAAAAGACAATAAAAAATGAATATATTTCTGCTCAGAGCAGCTTTTGGATGTTAGGCATTAAATGACATATGGGACCACTCACCATAAGAGGATGAAGAGAAACTCTTGTAGATCTTGTGGATTAAAGACTTAATCATGATGCACGTACACAGTTTGCAGATATGAGACTGTAAGGTATTTTAACTCCTGTACTTCCTGGCTGACAAGTTTCACCAGTCTTTTCAGGTAAGATTTTCTGTTTTGTTTACAGATAGGTATATACCTGAAAATTTCTGAAATTTCTACAAAGACAGCTAGGAGCCAGCTATATCAATCCCCATTACATGGATAAGGAATTGAATCTAAGCCGTATGAATCTAGATGGAGAAGAAAGTTCTAAAGAATTCAGAAAATTCTAAAACTCTTTTGCAGCAAATCTAATTCCCAGATTATCCAGGTTAAGGGGACATTCAGAAGATAAATTCTTCTAGATTCTCAAATGTCAGCTACTGAAAATGTGCCCTGGGTGCAGATAGTTTTCTGGGAGATTATGATCTTCTTTCTTCATGGTACCCTTATCTGGTCTTCCATAGAGAGATTTCTCATATCATTAGCCTGAATAAATGTTACTCATGATACAAGGACTTGAAGGTCTAAGTACAACCATTGTACAGTTCAGGACAACATGTTCCTAAGAAGACAAGGTGTCTAGATAATATAATATCCATTTGCTCTGCTCTACTTGCTCCTCCCTGAAGTCAGGCCAAATCTCGGTGCCTATTTTCAAAGCCTTCAATAGACTGCACCAAACTTTATCCTTAAAAAGAAGTCTTCATTTTTGGGAGCCCTTGGCCACTTCTGAATTTTCTTGTGGGGAATGACATGTTGATATGCATAGGAACAGAGACACAGAAGTTGTCTTAGCAGACACAGGTCTGAAATGCATGCCTTCAGAAGGCATGCAAACTTCTTTTTTATATAACTCTCTGAACTGGTTTATTTGCAAAACTGCTGCATCATTACTATTGTTGTTAAAAGTAAGTGTATCTGAAAGTATGTAGCTAAACTCTACCATAAGAAAAACTGTGGACTTTGGATGGCATGATAATTACACAGCAACAAGATGAATATCAGAGTGGTGGGCACTGTCTCTATACACCAGGATTGAAGAGATCAGACAAGAATGAGAGGGGCTACCACACCCCACCTGAGACCACTTGGAATGGTCTGCTTATGTTTGGTCCTCAGGTAACATCACAGAAGCTAGGGAAAGGTTTCAGAGCTGTAATATAAATAAATAAACTGTGAACAAGATAATTTTTTCTCCAGCTGAAGTGTAACTCACCGCAAAAGGGTGACAAATCTCTGTTTCAGAGTTTCTTATGGTCTTTATCAGTAGACCAAAACCTGTATTTGATTAATAAAAAAAAAAAAAATAAAACAACCTCCTTGGTTTGGGGTTTATTCTTCTTTTTTGTGGACACATGTATATATTTACACCTGACTATTCTCTTTACAGAAGTTTTTATTTGATGTTCTGTTTCCTCTCCTGAAGTTGAGGCATTTACAGTACCTGTTCCATTAGAGTCACATGGCCTTTCATTAGACAAGGAAAATGAGCCTCTACAGCATTCAAGGAACAGACCAATAAAGATATATTACTGTCACTTTACTCAATAAGAGCAGATGGGTCATAATAGTATGGCTGATACCAGTACGTTTGTAGAGTCATTTTTTCTTATCAGACAGCTAATGAAATGAATTTCTATCACAGCATCTTTAAAATATAATACTCTCACAACTGTCTTTAAAGACCTATTTTGAACCAAATATGTTATCTATCAAAATAGTCATTAAAATTAGGTGCAGGCCTACAGGAAGAGACAGATTAAATCATTGAGGCATCTGGGCCTCTTATTCCTCTAATGTGACCTCATTATATCGTAATTTGTTATTGCAGAAATTTAATTTTCTGATGCCATGGAATTATTGAGGGTCTTCCCATTTCCAGCATTTTCACTCTACCTAATTGTAAACTTCAAGATCATTTGGTATTTCATACTGGTTGGCTCCACGATTGGATAGGAAACCGATACACTATAAATGAGGAAGCACTTAATGAGGAAAACATGATCATGTCATATTGACTACATTCTGAGATAAGAGATAAATAAATAACAGTTTCACTTGAGATGTCCTCAACTTCTTACTGACACATTTATTAACTCTATTCAAAGCAAGAGGCTTCATTGTCTCAACATCAAGTAAAGAGGGATATTCAAGAGACTAGCCATGGCCATGAGCCTACTGACACCACCACCAAGCAGTCACTGAGCCCAGGGTTGTGGAAGAGAAACTACCTAACTGTAAGCTTGATAGCTGGACTTTAAATGTCACAGGACCGACATAAGAAAGAGACAAGCAATCCTGTTAAGACATGCTCCCATAAGACTTCTTCATGCACTTCCAGTGTTCTTCAGTGGCACACTCTTCCCTCCCACTGAAATATACTGGAAAACCAAATTACTGTCATGGCACTCTATTAATCCTTTCCAGCTGAGGCATACCATTGAAAGACTCCAGATTTTCAAGGAACACATGACTAAAGTTTTATCACCTACCAGATTTTTATGGCAGAAAATCTCATCTAAACAATGTGATGACATTGCCCTACATAGAAGGTTCTGTAAGTTTTGGATACTCCATAGCTGTTACATGTGGGACACAAAAACAAAACGTCTCTAATGAACATACTCTGGACTCAAAGCTATTGCAAACTGGGGTAGAATAATAAGGGACACATACCCTCAATGAATAGTGTTCCAATATTCCTATTGTTCACCACACCAATCACAAAATGCACTTCAAGGGCTTAATGGTCAAAATTGATGCTTGATCACTCAGGGACAGCTTCTCCTGCTGCTCTGAAGTTTGAAAAAAGCTTGTGCAAGTTACAGTCTTAAAGAAGAATTTCCCCTTCAGATCTAAGACCAAAATAGATTTAATTAAGCAATTTCAAAAAAATCAGGTATGAGCAACTGAATTGAGTTCTCTACAATTACAGCAATATGAAGAATGCATCCAAATTGCATGCAGCTTTGTCATGTACTAATTTACACATACACTTGTGACGGCTAAAATTAAAAATTTTAAGACAGTTATAAATCAACACAGAGTGGGATAGCATGAATATTCATATGCAAATTTTGGCCAAGACATTTAGTTACATTTTCTATGGATACAACAACTTCTAATTCTTTAGCGAGTGAATGAAAATACTTTTGCAGTGGTGTTCCAGATTACAAAAGAATTTACAATACGGAGTTATCCACTTCATGACCTGAACACACAGAATAATCATCTGGAATGTTCAAATTTTTTTAATTGAAACAAAAAATCTTTCATTTTCCAATCTGCGAGTGGATACAAGATTTCTAGAAGATATTAAAAAAAAAATCAAAGGACATTGCATGCATCTAAACTCCCTGATGTAGCATCTGACGTGTGTGTTTAAGTAAAAACACTTTTCTTAATTAACTTGTAGCTCAATAACCTAATAATTATTCATTTCAGCAAACCCGTAAATAACATTTAAAACACAAACTCCATTTTTAATCAGTGAAAACTGCCATTTGTTGAAAAGGTTTTTTGAGTAATTACTTTGCATTCTTATTAGTAATGTGGATTTATAGGAAAATCAAAACTATATTAATTATACCATATCCTCATTATATATTAATAGACTCAGAAACCAAACATTTTGTGCCTTGCAGAGTGAGGTGTAATATTTATATGAGGCTTTGCAGCAGCAGCCAACATGGCACTTAGCTCTAATGCACCTACTTTAGAGTATTGACTTGGTGCTCCTGGGACACATGAGCTCAAATCCCAGCTGGGAATGCAGATACACTGCACTGAGTCTCCAAAACAGCATCTTGGGCTTTTTCTCTTCTCATAAGGGGCCAATTTTTGTCAGTGGGTGCAATTTGTGTTCTGAGACATCAGTTTCCAGATGCAACACGTGTCTTATGCCTATTTCAGGCAAGGCTGTAGAATTGTCTCCCTTCGACAGGAAGGAGACCTGCGAAGATGCAGCACCTCAAGATCAGTGATTCACAGCTCTATAAACACAGATATGCACAACCCTCTTACAAAGCTATGAGCTGGAGTAATACCTCATCCTCAGAGGCACAGTGTCAGGAATGCTGCTTCTTGTGCTGCACACAATGGATTTGCCTGGCTGGAAAGCCCAGTTGCTTTGGCAGCTGGTGGGATCCAGGGTTTTGGTAATGGTTTCTGGGTACAAGCTGAGAGCAGAATGACTGATCGATTGCAGCTCCATGACAGTAGCTCTTGTAGAGCATGTACTTAAGTCAGATGTCAGATTTGTGACATTATTTGACCATTGATGGCTTCTGTAATTTAACTGAGATTACTGCTTTTTGATCTAGTTGTGTGATTCAAGTTACTTATTTTGAAGACCGCTGGAGATGACTGAAGCTGCCAGCCAGACACTGAAATCCATTAATGCCAATATGAATCTTAACTATGCTGATCTACCCTGCCAAGGACTGTTGTACTCACCCCAGCCCCAGGACATTCCTTCAAGAGAAAGGTTCCTCAAAAGAGCCTTTAAGGGAGGACACTTTCCCTTGAGCACTCATCTGCTGACTGATATGGAGGAACCTAGAGAGTCCCTAACAGAACTACTCGCATGTGGTTTGCCTCATCGCTACCCTATCATACAATGGGATGGGCACCCATTCTATCACTGGTTCTTCCTGTCATATACTTTCCACATCTGCAGGTCTTGTCACATGCCTGGGCCAGCATGCCCTTGTGAAATCCCAAAGGAAAGAGAGGTCAAGGATAAGAGCTACTGAAAGGACAGACCCAGTGCCTCTCCTGACCCCGTGGGCCTTAAGGAAAGGCAGTGACAATGCTGGAGTTGCTGTGAATTGCTCTGGTGGGCATAAGAACATTGGAAGCTTCCTCCCACAGTGACCTTGGGTGGTCCATTGGCCCCATTTACAGGCAATCATAGAATAGAAATAGAATAATTAAGGTTGGAAAAGACCTCTAAGATCAAGTCCAACCATCAACCAAACAATACCATGCCTTCTAAACCATCCCCTGAAGTGCCATGTCTACACGATTTTTGAACATCTCCAGGGATGGTGACTCCACCACCTCTTTGGGCAGCCTGTTCCAATCCTTGACCACTCTTACAGTGAAGAAATTTTTCTTAATATCCAATCTAAACCTCCCCTGATGCAACTTGAAACCATTTCCTCTTGTCCAAACTCTAGTAACTTGGGAGAAGAGACCAACACCCCCCTCACTACAACAAGTTGTAGAGAGTGATAAGGTCTCCCCTCAACCTCCTCTTCTCCAGACTAAACAACTCCAGTTCCCTCAGTCGCTCCTCATAAGACCTGCTCTCCACACCCTTCACCAGCTTCGTTGTCCTTCTCTGGACACGCTCCAGCACCTCAATGTCCTTCTTGTACTGAGGGGCCCACACCTGAACACAGGATTCGAGGTGCAGCCTCACCAGTGCCAAGTACAGGGGGACGATCACTTTCCTGCTCCTGCTGGCCACACTATTCCTGATACAAGTCAGGATGCTGTTGGCCTTCTTGGCCACCTGGGCACACTCCTGGCTCATATTCAGCTGGCTGGCCACCAGCAACCCCAGGTCCTTCTCCACTGGGCAGCTCTTCAGCCACTCTTCCCCAAGCCTGTAGTGTTGTATGGGGTTGTTGTGACCCAAGTGCAAGACCCGGCACTTGGCCTTGTTAAACCTCATACAATTGACCTCGGCCCATGGATCCAACCTGTCCAGATCCCTCTGCAGAGCCTTCCTACCCTCGAGCAGATTGACATACCTGCCCAATTTGGTGTCATCTGCAAACTCACTGAGGGCGCACTCGATCCCCTCATCCAGATCATTGATAAAGATATCAAACAAGACTGGCCCCAGAACTGTGCCCTGGGGAACACTGCTTGTGACCTGCCACCAACTGGATTTAACTCCATTCAGCATAACTCTCTGCGCTCAGCCATTCAGCCAGTTTTTTACCCAATGAAGAGTACACCTGTCTAAGCCATGAGCAGCCACCTTCTCTAGGAGGATGCTGTGGGAGATGGTGTCAAAGGCTTCAGTAAAGTCCAGGTAGACAACACCCACAGCCTTTCCCTCATCCACTAGGCGGGTCACCTGGTCATGGAAGGAGATCAGGTTGGTCAGGCAGGACCTGCCTTTCATGAAGCCATGCTGGCTGGGCCTGATCCCCTGCTTGTCCTGCACTTGCCTGGTGAGCTCACTCAAGATGTATCACTCCATAACCTTCCCTGGTACTGAGGTCAGGCTGACAGGGCTGTAGTTCCTCAGATCCTCCTTCCTAACAGTCCATGCTCAGGGGGAGATTTCAGCCCTCTCCCTTACAAAGTCCCAACCCAACAGCACAGCAGGGAGTAACGCTCCTGTAAAGAGAGTTAATTCCTCCCTCCCATAAAGGAAATGGCAGATCCTCATGCCTGGTGACTGCTCTTGGTCTGTTTTTAGCTTTTCTAAGTTCCTTTTCTTGACTTCACCATCCTCATAAGTGTTTGCAGCTCAAGCTGTGTCATCTGAATGTGTCATTAGTCACTGAATAGCCGAGAGAGGAACAGTCAGCTGGGGAGGATTCAGGACTATATAATACTGATCTCTGCCCTCTGTGGATTATGAGCATTTTTCTAAGTGCCTCTAATTTTAATCTCCCAAGCTGTGGCTTGTACAAAAATATATTCAATGGCCTCCTTTCTAGTGTAATATTTTTATATTAAGGATTATCTCTTTCACCTCAGGAAGTCAGCTTTGTGGCAGACCATCTCATTTAAAATCTAGTATAACAACAGTGGCATTTTTCTGTGGAAAATTGGAAGTACCACAGGTGATAGATTCAGCTTTTGCCTCTGTCTGGTTACAAGTGTTAGAGATGGAAAAAAATAATTTTGAAACACATTGCTGAAAGTTCAGATCTTTTCAGTTAGTGAAAGTAAGTAATTTACTTCTGCCTGTAAGTAATAATTATCTGTATAGAAACCATAGTGATGGAGAAAGACAGCCCAGCAGGGTAAAGGGAGAATGAGAAATCCTGGGATTTTCTGAAAGCTTTCAAAAGGATCAGTAAGCAATCGGTATCTCCTTCCTGCCACTGTGCATTTAGGATAGGAACACAATAGGGAAATAAATAAAAAATTCCATAAACTCTTATGATCCAGATAAGGCCAGTGGTTAGACACAGGATCCAGCTGCAGGGACCAGGAGATGGGTATGGAAACAGAGCCAACGTGGGTTTAAGCCTGATCTCAGAAGAGCCAGGCTGTTTCAGGGCTTCTCTGGGGTCATGCAGGGATCAGACTTTGTGCCCACATGAAAACATAAGAGTGGATGTGAATGAGTCAGACCAAAGGTTCAGAGATATGGATCAGGTGCTTCTGCCTAGGTCCTGACTGAACTTCTGTCCTTATTTGTTCATTTATGTACTTCCCACCTAGCGCACCCCAAAGTGACGGAGACTTTTCATCAGGTTCTCTGTGGCTGCTGACCTACAGCTCTGGGCTGAGGAAGACCAATGGCTCCTCATGACCGTGGGGACTATTTTCTGTTTCCTACTTTGTTGTGCGCTAGGACAGAGCACCACTGTGCAATTTCAACCAGCTACATGGCTGGCTTTCAGGGAGTTTATTTTTAGTACTTGGCTGTCACATGGTTCTCTTTTTTTTGCTTTTTTCACCCTCTGCACTAGTCTGGTTATTCAGCAACAAGCACCTCTCAGACCGGGCAGGGACTTTAGTTTCAGGAGGCTGGGAAGCCAGCAGAGACAGCAGTCATTAGCAGATGCTTATGGAAAGATCTTTAGAAACAGAGCAAGCATGACAGCACTTCTCAACTGTATACCAACTATCTAATGCTTCCTCCTAAGTGTATTATTTTTTTTCTTATTGTGCTGTGAGCAATTTTTCTTCAGTAGATGCTCCTATTTTTTAATTAATCATAAACTCATCTACATTTACCCATCCTTAGACTTAGTGCCTTCTGTTCAGTGCCTTAACCAAAACATCTTTCACACTGCCAGGCCTTCCTCCCCGAATTGTTTCTGATTGGCAGAACAGCTTAATCTGCAGTCGGTACCCTGAGAACTGCACCTCCCCTATCAGCCGTTTCAGGCGGAAGCAAAAACATACCCTATCCGCCTATGATATCCTCTTTATTTCCTTGTTGCAGCCCTTTTCATTTCTCCCTGGCTGTTCTCTGACAGCTGCAGCCCAGGCTCCAATCTGCTGCAGGTGGCTCTTTTTGCCCTTCAGGCTTTCTTCACCATTGTGATGCATTAATGAAGTAGAGCTCCCTGTCAGACTTCATCAGCAGTCTTGTGAAGGCAGAATGAAATCACTTCTATTGACCCACTGGCATATTTATAGGCTCCTTCTTTTTTGCTGAGTATGGCAGTTATCACCTTTCCATCCCCATGTTGTGTTTATTCAGCAGAAAGCTAAATCACATCTGTGCACAAGTGGAACATTAATCAGTAAACGTAAGCCACTCATAAAGACTGCTGAACCTATCTAATTACCAGAGCTGGGACAGCTCGAGACACCTACCCTCAGAGGCGTTCACAACCCCATCAATCCACAGCCCTCTAAACAGAGCCCAGCAAGCTCAGAGACTTTTTCAGCTCTCCTCTTGCTAGATTGTCCCCAGAAAGCAGCATTTAAAGTTTTTCTGGACTTGTTCCTGGTACCTATTTTTCTTCTACAGCAGCAACACAAACCCACGTGGGAGAAATTTTTTCCTTTTTTTTTTTTAACTCTATCTCTGTTCTTCCCTTTCTTATTCTATTTATCAGAATAGATAATAATATCAGAATTATTTCCAACATAATCTGTTCCCATGCATATCTGTGTCTGCCTGCCTTCTTTAACAATTTTTCCCCGTGTTTTCCAGTAATTACCATAATCAGTCACCCTTCATGTTATTGGGGTTGGAGTCTATCACACTTGCAATTGTTTAAGTTTGTATTGCAGTACTAGATAGAGCATAATACTACATCCTTATGGTAATATTTTCAGTAATGATGCATAAACAGCAAATGGGTTTGATAAACTTTGTGTGAAAAGTAGTTAGTTGATGTACGCATATCTACAATGGAAAAAAAGGTGCTGTCAGACTAAGTTTGTATCATTTCTGATGAGATTACAGATTTGGCTGCCCAAGATAGCTCTATGGATAGATATACTTTAGCTTCTAAAAAGCTCCTGACTTAGTCTTGCTTCATTCTGATGAAATTAGTAGTTCTTCTGAGTTTCAGTTAAATATTTTCTGAAATTTTGATCAGCTCCATCTAGAACACATTAAATGGATTCAAAAGTGATAAATCTATAAATCTTAAAATAGGGAAGCATCATCTTCTGGGGATATTTTCAGACAGTAATCTTCTCTTAGGCCAGTGCTATTTTCAACAGTCAAGAGGAAAATCTTGCAGGTAGATTTTGCCAATGACATAAAAACGTATAGAGTTGTTAAAAAGGACAGATCAGTTCCAAAGAGAAAACTGGCTTATTTTAGCAGTATGCATTTTAATAAAACTGAGTCTAAGAATTAGGATTATAGACTGTATTTATGAGAGAGAAAAGCAGGTAAGAAAAGGACTTTGGGGGTCAGGAAAATCAACGCTGTGCCTTGTGGCAGCAAAGTAAGTAAATATGGCCCTTGACTGAGTGATCAAGGGAACATCAGAGAGAAAGTGGGAACAAGCCTTTTACACCACAGTGTGATAATTAGCAAAATCCTCCAACCGGTAACGGCCTCAAAGTTTCTCATATGTGAGAAAATCAAGAGAGAGAGCTCCAAGAATTATTTCAGTAACTATAAAACCTAATTACCGTGAGAAGCTAAAGATACTCAGTTTAGTTTATACTATTCAAGAGGAAATATGATCAAGTAATTACTCAAAGGGGATGTAAATTTCAGATGTTAGTAAACTTATTTAGCTAAGGAGATTAAAATATAGCAAGAGCCTGAGCTTGGTTGCTTATGCTGAATAAATGCAGTATTGGAATAAGATCTAAGATAATTTTAAAAGTAAAGGAAAACAACCATTAAGCCAAGTTACCTACATTTGCATTGGTGTCTCTGTCACTTATTTAAACCAAGACAGCAAATCCTCCAAAAATAGATGCCATATTTCAGCCAAAAGATATTGTGTTTGGTAGAGATATCATTTGGTACAATTTTAGATCAGATGATTTTATATCCAAGTAGGTAATAACTTAGGTCCTTTGAGGGCAGCCTTTTCCTACTGAACAGTGATCTATCTTTATGTCCACTAATGGGCCTCACTTGAACTCTGAAAATTTTACTGATGGCAAAATGGATAATTAAAATTTTAGGGGCTTGCCTAAGCTACTAAAGGAAATTATTAGGCCCGGGAGGAGATGGCTTAGAAATTCATATTCACATCACTAGAATACAGGTCAATAGGTATTGGTTGCAAGGTTCATGTAAACCGTACACAGTCACGAATTCAAGAAACTCAAATGTACATTACTGAAATAATTCGTTGGATACCCAGCATCCTTTAATTTACCTGATAGCAGTTTTAAGGAAACCCATGGTTCTAATTACAGAGCTATAATACAGAGAAATTCTGTTCAGTGACTTTATTATCTATGTATTGAGATGAATTTTTGGCTCTTTTCTTCTGCAGGAAGGCAAGAGCTCTAGTCCTCATGAATTCTTTCTGATTAATCTGTTGATCTAGTCACATAGTCATGGTTTGTTGCCTTCTATAGGAGATATCATAGAACTATAGTTGGAAAATAGCAGATGACCACATTCCATCTAAAACTGTCTCCCAAATAATCATTGCTGGTAATGTAACATTGATAGATTATAAGGTTTTCTCACCATTAACATTTATTTAACAGGTCTTATTTTGTTTATCCATGGGACAAAAGAGTGGTCTGGCACTTGAATGACACTATTTCAAGTGATTTTCAATCTTAATCTCTGTTTGTAAAAAGCTTTAGATATTTCCTTATAAAGGTAAGCTAGAA
>WEKW01011765.1:2686-71149 GCA_013389905.1 Sula dactylatra | reverse complement strand
AATTAACAAGACTTTATTATCTTATTGTGAGGACTAAGATTATTTGAAGAAAAGCCAAATGAAACTAGAGGGTCTTCCTCTGGGATCTGAGTATTTAAAAGAAGCTCATTATGTATGTGGAATTGATTATACTGCGTTGAAACAAAATGAAAGAATCAAACAAGGCATTTTTTTCTGTTGGGAAAAAAACCAGCAGTTTGTAAGTCGCCTGTGATCTCAGCATCCATGTCCTCTATATATAAGATACTTTGNCATGGTAACCTTTCCCAAAGGCGATGTCAATTAATTCAGCCTTCAAACGATGAGGACGTCAGGGAGGCGGAGAAGGCTCCAAGTGAAGACTACTTTTGCTAGGATTCCTCAGTTCTCCATGTATCCAGCTATAGTACAGTTTTAATATTTGAAGTAATACTTCCACTGCCTGCTTTCAGAAGAAGACCACTGAAGAGTTGCTGAGATCAACCACTATTTCCTGTTCTCACAATTCCCAACTACCAAGACAAGGGAGAGTGTACAGATGCATATGCACACATGAGCTCAAGTACCTTTTTGCCCTGCTAACTCCCATTCTCCAGCATGCACTGACAGCAATGAATTCAGCAGCTCACCTCTTCCCTACATGATTCAAGAGAATTGGAGACTTGGAGGATGTTTTCTTTGTTCTCAATTAATTGTTTTGTCTCTACAGTCCATCTTTTAAAAATATCAGAAAAAACACCCTTAATGAGAGCTCATTCCTCTCAAGATTAGGTGACCAGTTTTATCTTGTCAACACTAATTTTACCTTCAGCAAGACAGACACACCTTTAGTAGTACCCTACAGATGGTTTGCCGTGAGCAGGTGGGGTAGTTTCTTGTGGACCAAATATTGGCTGTTATTTAACTTGAAAACAATCTCAGGCTTTTAATACTCTAGATGTAGGTGATTTCTATTTGGCTGCACATGCTCAGTCAGGTTGCCTTGCATCATTATGTCTACTGCCAGTGTTGTCCTATGGAGTTATTTCTGCCACTTAGAGTTGTTCCCACCACATGCACAGACAGCATTGGGTAGTCTTTACAGACTGCATGAATAATGACTGTTAGCGTGAGTTTCATCACAGCAGGAACTGAGGAATTTCACCCAAGAAAGCAAATGAATAGTGTTACCTTGAACCCTTTTATAGTGAAAAATGACTCTAGGAGTAGTCTGGGGAGCAGATAAAGCAGGTTTAGCCCCTGAATACCCCTTCCAAACTAATTCTGAGGCAAGTAACTTCAAAAAAGATAATCCTTGACTCCAGCAGAACATGGGAGGTTGTCAGTGTGTATGTTTACAACCTATGTCTCAGCTGAATACAATAAAACCACCTACCTATGCCATGAAGTGACCCAGGCTAAAATAATTAAGGATGCACTTCAAAGGAGGGTCTTGAAGACTATTATCCTCTCTGTGAGGTGCTGATCTGTTACAAGAAATATCTTGTACACAGAAAAGTTTTTCTATGACATACTAATTTTGAATTATCTAAAAAATGAGGTACTGCTGAACATTCAAGACTACATACAGTCAAGTTGGGAAGAGAAGGAGAAGGAAAGAACAGAAAAGGAGACACAATGGCACAACTGCCCAAATTAAATGTAGATATCATTGTATTTCTAAAACAAGTCAGTAACTTGATCAAGGAAAAGTCATACATCAGAAGATGCTCCTGTCTACAATGTGGTGTCATCTTTTGCTATTGCTGACTTCACTGGAAACTAATAAAACAGAAACAAAGAGTTTTCATTTGCATGATCTTTCTCACCCTTGCCACTTATACTCAGCATGGACTCAGCTCAGAAGAACTGGTACTCCTGTTGTCACAGTGACCACTCTGCCCAATACGTCTCTGTTGCTGTTATAAGATACACCACCTTATTATAGCTCAGCATCATTCACAGATTCTTCCAAAGCCCACAACCCTTAACATTTCTATTACTGACATACATACTTCTCATAACATAGGTTCTTCAAAGGGCAACTTTTCCTCGATGTTCGTTATACATCTGTCATATGAAGTCAGACTGCATTTGAGGTAGTGAGGGTTAATGCTATGTGGGGATAGAAGGGGTGGGAAGAAGTAAGAGGAAAAGAGGAGAATAGCAAAATTTGACAAATGCTTTTCTCAGCATTATGTCAAGCATGTTTACAGAACTGCACAATTAATAAAAAAAACCTGCACTAGAGTCCCTAATTACTATTCTGCACAGGGTGGAACACTTCTTCATTATCCCTTTTTGAATTGATTGTGTACATCAAACAGTCAAGATATAAATAAAATATGCCTGCCTGCATAATACCCTCACATTAAAGCAGAAGGCAATTAACCTATGATTTTTCATTAATTAAATTAAAATAGCCCTCTGAAAATGTCTCAAATCAAAACAAGTTCCTTACAGAGTATTTTTTTCTCACTGTGATGCACAGAGCCTGCTTGTAAAATCATTGGTCCAAAGAAATTACAATAAACCTCCCCAATTTTGTCACAGGCTACCAATTTTATTCTGTGACTCTGTTGTTCAAAGTGCTAATCCCAATTACAATATTGGCTTTATTTTTCCATCTTTAAAATAATATTTACAGATATTTGTCCACTATTTAGCACATTGTTTACATTTTATTTTTACTAATTATAATTAAGTGCTTTGCAGAATTACAATAGGTATTGATCTGATCAGAAATTTGACAAATAAGATCTGACTCTAAGAGTGGATCTCTTTTCTCCTCTTAAATTTATATACACAATAACAAACTCAATTAGTGTAATGGTTTATTAGTGCTTTATGGTTATCTCCAGTTAACTGAATTTAGGTTATGTTGCCAGAGAGAGGGAAGAGTATGTGTGCTTGTTGCCCCATACCCAAACATATTTCTTGTCGATCATTCTATTCAGATAAATGGAGCTGTTCTAAAGACACCTTCAGATGTCTATTTGCTTTGTGGATTGTGAGGATACATGATCATAAAACAAAGGGAAGACATACTAGAGACAAGAATACTCACCAAATGATAACAAAATGTCTAATGCAAAATTGCTGTTTATAAGATATGCCCATTTCCCTTCCTCAGATTTAAGGGACAGCTACCCATACAGGCTATCAAGGTCAGAGATCTGGATGGAAAACATGATGGAGTTTGGTTTTCTTGGGGGTTTTTGCTGTTTTTTTTTCTGAAACCTGAGGTTACAGAATTTTAGATTGTTCCAGTTATTTGTAAACCTTTGATAGTAAGAAGCAACAAAATAAACTACCTGCTTGTTGCCTCCTCAAATTACACCTTGACACTGTAGAAGTGTTGAATTAATTGTCTGTCTTAAAAGAGGGAGAAGAGGTTTTCCAGTACAGAATATATGAACAGTGGTGTTAAAGCAACAGCATATTTCCTTTAACTCAGAAGTCACTTTCCTTTTTAAGAACTCTGTAAATTTTGAACTTACAAGATGTTGGCTATTTAATAACCATAATAATGATTTGTTATGTTAGCAACATTAAAAATAAGCCATTGGAATACCAGCATAATTTCTTCAGTACAGATCACATGCTGAGGTAACAGAAGGAGTAGAAGGCCATGTTCCCTTTCCTAGAATGTTGCAAAGAGACTGGAGGCCACAGGCAAAAAAGTGCAGAGAGCACTTACTGTGGGGCGGGAACACACTCTAGCATCAAAGCAAAATCCAACACAGATTTCGGAAGGCACAGCAAAGCTATTGCCTCATCAGGACTGCAGTGAGTCTCACAGGGGCAGCAATGACAGAAAGAGAAGAGCAGCATGTATTCACAACAAGTTGTGGGATAATTGCTGGAGGTGACTTAGAAATCAAACTCATATTCACATCTCATGGAAAAGTACAGCATTGTCAAAGCTTCCAGGGTGAAATGCGGCTGATATGAAAGGAATCCATAACACCAGTAGTTCCCTGGGCCTGTAACCTTCAATGTTAGCTGCATCGGGGAAGCTTGGTGTACTAACCTCAAGGTAACTGCACGGAGGATGGAGCGGAGTGGAGACACCACGGCCAAACTCTGTGATAACAAGGGATCTCGAAGACACCATAGAACCGATAAGCTGCATATTTACGACCCTGAGCCAACATTCTGTCGTGAGTTTGACAAAATGCTGTCCTTTTGGTGAACTTTGCTCATTAACACCTCATTATAATACTAAAACACATCTCCATGCCAAAAGCTACCCGCCTCCAAGGTGCGACCACCTCCCACTGAGCTTGCGCATTGAATTTTTCTAAGCATATACCTTTAAAAGCAAAGCAAGAAAGTTTTATACTAATTAGAACAAAGGTATGTATGACTAGAGCCACTCAAGCTCCACCTAAAAGGTAAAAAATAGTATAAATATAGTTTGAGGGAGAGAGGATGTTAGGGGAGATTCCATCATACCATTCCGACTACTGGGACCAGTCGACGGACTGAGCCTCTCTTCCCCCCCATCGGGACGCCCTTGGGTAAGATTTAGACGCGTGCTTAGAAATCTCTATATAGAGTCGTTTTATGCTACTTGTAATCAGCGCCGCTACTAATATCTGCTAGTAATATTCACTAGTAATATTCGCTATTATATATATACATATGTACTTTTGCAGACAATCCCTATCGCCGGCAATCCAAAGAATCTGTATATCTGTTGCTCAAATAAATCGTGTGCGCTTGGTCTAATCGTGGTAGTACATTTGAGCACAACCAGTATTTTGGCCGTGGAAGCTCGTCAAACGCGGTTAGACTCACACTCTTACTAAATTGTGGTGTGCGTTGGTCCAGTCGTGGTACCGGACGCGGCTGGACTCACACTCTTAACGCGACACGTGTGTAGGAAGTTCTACACTGAAACATGAAAAATAAGGACATTTTTTTTCTGCATTTTCAGACATCACAAAGTGGAACATCTTGCCTCAGGGAACAGAATCATCTTGGTCCTTATTTCTTTGTCCATGAAATGGGGGCAATACTGACCTCACACAAGTGCTGTGAAAAGACACACATTAGATTCAATTTATGGAACAATGAGTTAGTAGAGACCAGCAGGCATTTCTGTTGTGTCACAAGTCTTCAGGTCAGATTTGTCCACAGCCTCTCTTCAGTCTTTCACAAACCATGCAAGCCTCAAGATTTTCATTTTCCACTAGGGAGAATCCCAAATTTCTGACAGCCTGAGAGCCTTCAGCTCTATTTTCTCTTCTTCTGCCTCTCAGCTGTTGGAAGGTAATGCCCAGCAATTGCTTTTCTTGGTTTCACTGGTGTAACATTATTCATACATTGATAGCTCGATAGCTCATTTGCACTAACATATGCTTTTGTGTTCAGTATTCATGGCGTGTTTGCCTGGTCTCCAGAAGGAATTAAGATTAGATAGCCAAGGGCCCCTAATCTTGATCAAAGTAGAGAAACAAACAGGTGAAATAAATCAGGTATATCTTTCCTTACAACGTTACAGAAATTCATCATTTTACGTTTTTCCTATTTGAGTTTTGGTAATTTAATGAGAAATAATGATCAGAAATTTCAAATGAAGAACTGCAGTTCCAGCTACCCATTCTTTCGAAGATGGTCCAACTGATTAACAATCTAATTAAACTCAGAATAACTGTTCTTCACCTGTAGTTATCTTTGAAGATAACTACTTCTGCTTCAGACCTGAAAAGGGCTTATGGGCCTGAAACCTTGTCCATTTTTTCCAACTATATGATGTGTTCTAATAAAAGGTCTGACTTTTCCCACAAATCTTGCCTTGCATTTATTATTGTATATGAGCACAATTCACATATTCAAACCCATTTCCTTCCCAGAGCAAAAAATAAATACAAACTCTCACCCAGGCCACAGCAGAGGCCCAGCCAGAAAATTAATTATACTACCCACATGTCTAAAAAAACAGCTATCCTATTTTTAAGTTTGAATTCTTGCATCATTTTTTTAAATTAAATGGAAAAAAATCAATGTTTTGGGAAGCATAAGGTGTTAAAATTTGGACAGAAAACTCTATCAAGTACTGCCTTCCCAGTCTAGTTATCAGGTATTTTGTCTAATTAATTTAACTGATTCTTCTCCCACAAAAGTACTACAAGATATTCAGTCACCTTCCTTATGGAAGACAGCGTTCAGCTCATAGAATCATAGAATAGTTTGGGTTGGAAGGGACCTTTAAAGGTCATCTAGTCCAACCCCCCTGCAATGAGCAGGGGCATCTTCCACTAGATCAGGTTGCTCAGAGCCCTGTGCAGCCTGACCTTGAATGTTTCCAAGGATGGGGCATCTACCACCTCCCTGGGCAAACTGTTCCTGTGGTTCACCACTCATATTGTAAAACTTTTCTTCCTTCTATCTAGTCTGAATCTACCCTCTTTTAGTTTAAAACCATTACCCCTTGTCCTATCACAACAGGCCCTGCTAAAAAGTTTGTCCCCATCTTTCTTGTAAGCCCCCTTTAAGTATTGAAAGGCTGCAGTAAGCCTTCTTTCCCGAGCCTTCTCATCTTCAGGCTGAGCAACCCCAACTCTCTCAGCCTTTCTTCAAAGGAGAGGTGTTCCATCCTTCGGGTCATTTTTGTGGCCCTTCTCTGGACCCGCTCCAACAGGACGATGTCGCTCTTGTGCTGAGGGCTCCAGAGCTGGCTGCAGCACTCCAGGTGGGGTCTCATCAGAGCGGAGCAGAGGGGCAGAGTCACCTCCCTTGACCTGCTGCCCATGCTTCTTTTGATGCAGCCCAGGATACGGTTGGCCTTCTGGTCTGTGAGTGCACTTTTTCGGTGTTTGTCCAGCTTTTCATCCACCAGTATCCCCAAGTCCTTCTCTGCAGGGCTGCTCTCAATCCCTTCATCCCCCAGCCTGTATTGGTATTGAGGGTTGCCCCAGCCCAGGTGCAGGACCTTGTACTTGGGCTTGTGGAACCTTATGAGGTTCACACAGGCCCACTTCTTGAGCTTCTCCATGTCCCTCTGGATGGCATTCCGTCCATCAGGCATGTCACTCAGCTTGGTGTCACCTGCAAACTTGCTGAGGGTGCACTCAATCCCACTGTCTAGGTCACTGATGAAAATATTAAACAACACTTGTCCCAATACGGACCCCTGAGGGACTCTACTTGTCACCAGTCTCCATCTAGACATTGAACCATTGACCACCACCTTCCAGATGCGACCATCTAACCAATTCCTCATCCACTGAACAGTGCGCCCATCAAATCCATATCTCTCTAATTTAGAGAAAAGGATGTTGTGGGTGACCATGTCAAAGGCCTTACAGAAATCCAGATAGACAACATCCATAGCTCTTCCCTTGTCCACTGATGTAGTCACTCCATCGTAGAAGACCATGAGGTTGGTCAGGCAGGACTTTCCCTTGGTTAAGCCATGCCGGCTCTCCTGATTCACCTCCCTGTCCTCCATGTGCCTTAGCATAGCTTCTAGGAGGATCTGTTCTGTGATCTACCCAGGCACAGCGGTGAGGTTGACAGGTCAGTAGTTCCCAGCATCCTCCTTTCTACCCTTTTTAAAAATGGGTGCAATGATTCCCTTTTTCCAGTCACCGGGGACTTCACCTGACTGCCATGACTATTTGAAATATCATGGAGAGTGAGTGGCCTGGCAAATACATCAGCTCCTGAACTGTCATCCTAATTTTATTCCTAACAAGTAAATTGAGTTATTTTCTTCAGCCAAGGGTAGAGAACTTATAATGTTCTCTGTTTCTGGTCTTTAGCAGTAGAGCCCACAGTGCCAGAGAAGAGCTATAGACCTATTGCAAGTACTTAGCTGATGCTTTCGTGCATGGTAACTGGCCAAGGTCCTTGCTTCCTGCAGAGTACTAAAAATGGTTGCATATCTCCATTCCTCAGTCAAAATGCATGTATGGGTCAGAGCAGATTACACTGGAAATACTATCATTTGTCAAAAAAAAATAAAATCATGAAGACTACAGGCTACTATTTTTTTTTCAGTTAGCTAGACTCATTCTATAGGCTCACCTACATCTCTCTACCTGTGCTACAAAAATCAGTAGGCCCAGAAAATGCCCACTGTGAAATGAAGGGCTGTGCTTACTGCACTTCCGAGGGATTTGGAAGCAAAAGGCATTTCATGATTCTAAACTCTAGGAATTCTTTTTTAGTCAGGAAAGATTCAAGTGAGGGCAGAATGGAAGGGCACATATTTCTATCACAGCTCATCCTTAAAAAAAATATGAGCAAAATTAAACACAACACAACAAAAAGGAAACAAAACAAAACAAAACAGACCCCAACAACAGCTTATAAGCAGGACATGGACTGTGTCAGCATTTCTCTTCCAAAGTTACCTGAAATTTGTGTTTCACCTTTTGTAACACTTTCTCCCTCCCATCAGTTGTTTTTCTTCTCTTCAACTGCTCTTTTCCTAAAAGAAAACAATCTGAGAAATTATAGTTTTCAAGTTTTGTGATATGGAAATATCTTTTAGCAGTGAGGTAAAGCAGCTGAAGACCAGTGCCTTAGACACCATAGGTGCTAATGAAAGAGTATGTCACTTATGTTATGGATACTTTTGGCTTTACTCCTAGCATGTGAAGACTTTAGTGTTTTTCAGGGAATATTAGTCAAAAAAACCCTAAAAATTAAAAAAAAAAAAATAGGTAATATTCCCATTCTTCTCCCCACCCCTCCAAGAATAAAGAGCTTGTGAAAGGATATAAATGGTTTGCAAACAAAATGCACATGGCGAAATTCTTTTTGGCTGCAAAATACTCCCCCACCAGAGTCTTAGGGGACTTGCACAAATATGAAAAGTGGTATTGCAAACAGCTGTGGTGTCATAGGCTATCACATGGCTTCCTATGATTATCACCTAAACAGACAAACAAAAGAGGAAAAAAGAAACTGTTATCAAAGTCAGAAGGGAGAAGGGTGGGAGGGACTCTGCCTGATGTTTTGCCTTAATAGAGTACTATCACAGCCAGCTTCACCCAGAAAAGCTCCAACACATGGCATAGCCAGGGTAAGCAGATACATCGCACACCAGTGCACTAGCCTGAGATTTTCTTTTTTATGTAATAGCTTAGGATACTTCAAGATGAACTAAACATTTTAGCAAGTTTATGAATCACAGATAGCTGAGCTGGCTTTCAAATGTTACTTTTTCACAGAATGGAAAGAAACAAGGAATATAGACAAAGGCTGACTCCAGTTACACAGAGTTTCCTCAGGCAGGTGTCCGAAGATTTGCCATAAAACTCTTGCTGTTTTTTGCAAGGCCAGCAGGAACCAAGAGAATATGCCTTAAATATTGCCACCAAAAATAATTTCTATAAACATGGTGGTAGGGGAAAGCAAGAACATAAACCTTAATATCAAAATAATTTTTAAAATTGTAAATGTGTGTAAAATAACATGAAACATGCTGGATCATCATGAATGCACACCCAAGAGCTCCCCAGATCAAAAACTGACCACAGCGTCCAAGAGAGCACTGCATCATTTCAGCTCAGTGACAAATTACTGCTTGACTGAACAGTTATTCATGTAAAATTTCCATCTACAAGCACTGGACTGGATTTACTATTACAAAATAAATAACGGATCACTGGCATTTCTTCATGTTACCTGTTCTTCCATAAGAGAGAGAAGAAAAACATGACAGATACTAAAGTGTTCTAGTATGAATAGCCTGAACACAAGCTCTTGTCATCCTCCTACCTGTCAAGAGAGAAGAAAAGAAGTAAACACTAATTTAAGTTAGTTTAAACTGCCTAAATAAAGAAATAAATAGATATGATTCCAACAAACTCTACATTTATTAGACCTGTCATTTGAAATCACTGCATTATATGCCTCTCCAATTCCAGAAAATCATAAGGAAGTGTAGGATTACAAATTACAAATTCAACTCATGTAATGAAACAGATACATTGTGTCTCTCCCACAAAGAAGGATCATGATGGAATTCAAAACTGTTAAGTGAGCTTAGTTCTTGTCTCACAATCCAAGGATGCACCCACAGCCTGAGCTCAGAGCAGGTCCGTCAGAGGATTTATGAGTGCTGACTTTTATGACCTGTATAGTTTCCAGCATATTGCAGCCCCTGTTAGAGTGCAGTCAGATCATGTTCAAGGTATTTACACTGATCTAGGGGAAGTCCAAGCTTTGAATATACACCAACTGGTGTTTTATGCAGTAACGCACCCAGTGTTGTCACTCCAGATTGCATAAATGAGAATTAAGACACACAGCGAGGTGCTGACAGTGCTGGAGTATCCCACTGTGGAGAGCACTGCACCTTATCCTAAACATACAATTCGCATGTAAATAATATGGGAATTAAACTCATCTGGTCTCAGAAGTCAGGCTGGACCTGGTCAGTTTAGGAGTATAGATACGTGGTAAAAGGCACAGAGCTGAATGTGTACTCCAAGCAGAAAGGAGATTATTCATCTCTCAAACTGCTGCCATGGCTTTAAAATCCAGAACTACACTGGGCATCTCTAAAATCATTTAGATTACTCTGAGGATGTAATGTAATTTATAGCAAGTAGATTCTCAGGAGGTGAGCAATTTTGCACAGAGCTTCTGAAGGAGGGAGCTGCCACTAGAGTTCAAAGTGAGCAGGCAGCTGATGACACACAGTCCTCTTTCAGTACCCAACAAGGTACCAGGGGGGAAGAACAAACAGCTGAAACAGGGAGACACTGTGAAGCTGGAAACCAGACAGACTAGAAACTTTCTCTGTTGTGACAGATCTCCTGCAGGACATTTCTAATTTCTGTCCCTAGCTAGTCATTGCTGCCCCCATTACTGCCAGAGGTTTCCAGCCCTTTGCTGTGCTGGTACAGGTCTTTCAATAAGTGCAGCCTAACCCAGCACTGTTGTGGGTTTGGGGGCTTGGGGAGGGAAGAGTGTGTAAGGGCTTGTTTTCAACAATTGTGCCTGTTTTAATATCAGCTGTACCTATGGGGCAAGATTACAAACCTCAGTACTGAGGAACATACAGGCAGATTCAGGCCCCAGGGTATTACACATGTTCTACGACCTGAGCCTAAAACCATCCACAATGCAGTGGCTACAAGGATTATTTCAGTCTATAAGCAAGAA
This sequence comes from Sula dactylatra, assembly GCA_013389905.1. NCBI lineage: Eukaryota > Metazoa > Chordata > Aves > Suliformes > Sulidae > Sula > Sula dactylatra. Next base: position 60,061 of record WEKW01011765.1, on the reverse strand, counting down.
TGGGTGTAGCTTTTATGAAAATACTCTTAGCGGACAACAGCCCTCACTGCCTCCTTAGCTTTACTGTATTGTTCTTTACTTTGTCTCACATGTAAATATAATGAATCATAATCCAAGGCCCTGAAAAACAGCATTTAAACTATGCAGCCATTGCTTGTGCCGTGGAGGCAGTCTAAGAGGGCTGTGCTCCCTACGGAGCCCTCCAGCACCTACGTGCTGATTTCCACGGGCCATCCAGGGGAGTTTCAGGGCTTCATTCCTCCACTCCAGATAGGCACAATCAAGAACCTCATCTTCACATAATACCTGCTTCACTCTTCTCTCTGAGAGAGGAGCACAAACTCTTCCAAGAAAGAGAACTGAAGTGTTCCCTCTGCCATGGAAGGGTCCTTGGGCAGGAAGGCTGCCCCGGGCTCCTTTTTTATAGCACATTTAAGATGGGGGTTGTTGTTGGATGAGAATGAACATGTCATGTGCTGTCTCCACATGCCCCATGGAAATCAGCTTGCCAGGTCACTGTACTTTACATGTTTAATCATAGCGAAGCATTATGTTCCAGAAACAGTGGGATCTCCATTTTGATCCAGGGCTTTTTTTTTTTTCAGATGAATATTCAGAAAACATACCACTTATCTGCAACGGTATGTGTGGGGGTTCCCCCTATTGAAAAAGGGTCTTGAGGTATTCTTTGTTCTCCTTTGAAGTCTGCACAAGTTGCCGAGGGTTTATGCCACCTTCATGTGTGAAGAGAGAAATTATCTTCAGCAGAGGAACTCCAAACACAGAGGCACCAATAGCTGGTCAAGCAGAGCCAGGAAGTAGAAATTCACATACTTTGCCTAAGGGTATCATGTCAAAGGTGACAATCCATCCTTAACGTGCCACCAGAATGGGAGCAGCTCCTTGGCGTTCAGCATTCCTTGTTTTACTGCAGCATCTAGGACTCCAAATCACAGAGTAGATCCCCATGGGCCTTTGGGAACACTTGGGCAAAATGTCTCTTGAAGGCTTCCCAGCCTATGTGCAACAGCAGAGGCTCTGGGCAGGCCACTGATGGTGCAGGTGAGTGGATGCAGCGTGGTGTGGTAGGGGATGGTGTTGGTGGCTTTGCTTATTGTGGGCAGTAGTTGTGTTTTACGCCTCATAGCTCGGAGCTGGTTAAGTGGAAGAGGAAGATTTCCTGAAGTCGGAGTTCCCTCCAAGGTAAGGGACAACACGGCAAAAACTGAAATGATGCATGAACATGAGCTGTATAGATGATGGATACACCATGGAAAGATCGGAGGTGAATTTTACATCTCAGTGTCATGAAATCAAGCAAAAAGGCTAAAAAGGACCTCAAGACCAAAGCCATAGGTGCCACCTAGAGAACACTTCCTGGGTGTTTAAGGCCTCACTCTTCCTAAACCATGCTGGTAGTACATGAGAGAGTGTGAAAGTGAAAGAAAAAGCTAATAATGCAAAAAACAGATCAATCATGGAGGTTGGAAAGAGAGGGGTGGGAAGGGCAAATTGGTGTGACAAGAAAATTACCTTTGCAGCAGGGCTGTAAAAGGACATGGGAGGGCCAAGCTGTCAGCTGTCAGTACTGAAGTGAAAAGATTTTGCAGTACTTACTACATAAGGGTCTGGATGAGAGTACAATCTGTGCCCATCTGTGATGGATAAGAAAGGATGTAGCTTGAAGATGTTCCGCAGAAGAAATCTTTACAATGCAGCTATAAGGTTGGACTAGATGAATCTGTAGACAGGCCCAGCTCAAAACCAGGCCTACAAAATGGGAAGGACTTTGATATTTTCCACAGTAACAAGAGCAGAAAGGAAGATACCTGTGTGAGGGTAAGCAGGATCAATAACTTTGGGAAGGCACTAACAAAACAGAGCTAACTGAGGCATGGAGAACAGACATAGATCTGTGAGTCACTGACATAGAGCCAGTTGCTGTAATAATGCTTGTAGGAGGTANAAAAAAAAAAAAAAAGGAGAGAGAGAGAGAGGAAAAAAAGACATGAAAAACATGCATATTATTTTATAGGGAGATCACAGTTTGTAAAGGTTCCTCACAAACCTGAGAACCACTGAATACAAATTTTATGGTATCAGTCAAGTTGTTAAGTTCTGACTACTTTTGTGTGTGAAAAATTCCTATTTTCTCCATGACATGTTAGCTCTTATTACACAAATGAAAGCCTGCTGACCAAAATCTTTTTTTTTCCTGATGAAACAGAATTTCCCAGAGAACAAAACACCATTTTCTGACTGGGTCTTAATAATGTCTTCAGGGTATTTCCCATGCTTATGTAGATCATTCTACAGCAACAACAACAAAATGCAACATATGACTTCTGGCCATTCCTGTGTAACAAATAATAAGTATTGCACTTACTGCACACTACTGCAAATGTTTAGGGCTTTTGGACAAAAAAAAACCAAAACAACAAAACAACAAAAAAACAGTAACAAATGGCATTAACTATGCCTTCAGATATAAACAACCTTAGGTTGCGAATTCCCTCAGCAGGCAGTGAAAACGTCACAAGGTCAAGCTTCAGATGAAACCAGTCTATGGGTTGTACATGTAAATTGCAGTGCAGCCCAAGCTTAGGCAGAGAAGTAGTGACCAGCAAGAAACAGCAAGTTGTAATGAAAAATGTATTGCTATTGCAGAGGAAAATATACAGGTATCTGTAGATAAAAATGTTAGATATAAACAGTAAATAAACTGGCTTTACCCAGTGTTCAAACTGCCTGGCTAATGTAATTAAAGGATTGCTCGCTAACTTCTTGGAGGGACACACACACACTTACTTCACCCATTTTGTTCCTTAAGACAAGGTCATATGTAAGATGTCTAGATTGCTTGGACTCAGTCAACAATAATTACTTTACTCTTGGCTACCACCCTTTCAAATTTAACCTTAATCTGTCATGTTCTCTTCAAGTCCTTTATGGATGTCTGTTGAAATGAACTGAAGTATTTTCCAAGGATGGATATAATACAGAAGCAATAGTTAGGGTGTTAAGGTGTTAAATATCTGTAAAAAAGAAAAAGGCCCAGGAATGTGTGCATTAACTGGTGTGACACCAGGTCCAATTCAGCCTAGAAAAGAAGATTTGCAGGTGACATGGGAGTGTGGTGACAGGAAATCAGTAAGGTATACAGCCAGGGCTACAGCTCCTTCATGGCAGAGTTCACATACTACAAGGAGTGCGGAACAAAGTGCTGCTGCTTTTTCTTCCAGTGCCTGCTTTACAACATGGAGAAGTCTCAGTCAAAACAATCTGTCAATTATTCTTTATCTTTTCTCTCTCGCTGCTCAGTCTTCTGGCTGGAAAAGGAAACAACTCTGAGTTCACAAGCTGTATGCTTTTTTGAAAATATTTTGTATTTTATGACATTTAAAGGTATTTTATGACTCATCATGTTGAATATACAAACTGATTTTTCAGATACAACTCTCCTTCCCACAGTTTTTTGAATAAGCTGACTTACCTATCTTTCAGATGCACTTAGCAAAAACATTATGCTTTCCTGACAGATCCTCAGCAAGACAGCAAATTCAGAATGAAACGCATGTAAGCCAGTTATACATTCTCATACTTGAAATTTATGCTCAACTAAGCAACTAACAGGGTTAAATTTCTTCCAAATAGTTAGACATATTTAGCTGCTTCTTTTGTTTGAAAATAACTCACTGAAAGACACAAAGTTTTGCAGATTTACTTGTCAATAAACATTAATCTGCAAATGGTTCATGAAAGCATCCTGCAGCCAATGGGCGGCTCACAATCTGTTTATTGCTCCTTTTGCCTGGTAGCTGTTATCACTATAGCTGCTTTCTCATAGAATGACTCCTAAAGAGCTTCAAAAGGCCACCAAACATTTTAATTCAAATACCTATGCGAAGCCACATACCATGTTTACTTCACACTAACACGCTTCTGGACACAGATCTGCTCAGCAAATATTGATGGAGACAGGAGAGTTGTTTCTGAAGCATTTGCCTAAGGCCAAAAATTTCAAAAGTGACTGATTATTTTGGGTAACACAATTTCAGTGCTTCCCAGACAGACATGTGCAAGGGATCTGTGTAGAGTGAAGGAAATCCACAATAACTCTGGATCAGGCCCTTTGAGAAGGTGAACAGCCAAGAATTAAGGTGTTCAACGTCTTTAGGCATTTCTGAAAATTCTAGTTCACTGTGGGTTTTTTTTTTCGTAACAGAACTTGAATGCTTTTGTCTCAGACCTGTTATCTTCATAACATAAGATTCTGGGGTATCATCTTTCAGTTGTAATTAAATTCAGATAACTTGTATCTATTTTTTTTTTCCTCAGGGATAGGAAATTTACAGTAAGAAGAAAAAGAAAAAGAGGAGGAGAAAGGGGACTGTGCATATTAAATGACAGGGTGAACTCTCAAATTGCCATAGATACAACATTTACATTTTTCAAGGTCATGTGTCAAATACAAATGAAATAATGAACCTTTGTTACTCTGTGGTATCCCATGCCAGGCAACTTATGCATCAGCATCAATACAATGGCTTTGATGAACTGCACTCCTGTGCCCTGCTGCTCTAACCTGGAAGTTAAAAAGGCAGCAATTAAGTTTTCTAAAAAGGAGCAAGAAAACCAGAAAAAATGGGGCTACAAGCTGCCAGCATTCTTAATTACAGAATTGTTACTTAATACAAAAGCAAAAGAACTAAATAAAATGTGCACAAGAAAGGTAAATGGCATCGAACAGGGATGTTAATGAAAAGGTTGAATAGGCTGCAGCTATGAGATTCAGAACTGACCCATGAGACGCTTCAAGAAAACAACAAGGTGGGAGTGTGGAGGGAAAAGATAGAGGTGAAGGTACTGTTATTTACACTCCTGTGATGGAGTGCACAGCAAAAACATGCATCAAAGCTATTCTTTCAGAAGACACAGGGCTGCATGAAAAACCTCTCCCCAACTTGGATGATTTATTTTATTCTAAAATGTGTCACTGCAGTGAAATCACGCAGTGCCTTCCAGAAAGGCAACTTATAGTTAACTATATACTGCAAAGGAGGCTGTATATTATAATCCAATTTAGGATATGTTATACTGTATCATTAGAGAACAATTTTCACTTGGTACAGCACAAAATGTCTTAATGGGTTTAAAACACATGCCTCTTTTCCTTTTCTCTTCTCCTCTCTCAGCACGGCATAAAACGAAGCTATGGGTAATATTTCTCTTCCATGTGCCTTCCTGGAAAGTGTATGTTACTGAAAACGTAATGGGTGACTCCAGAGTTGTATATGTTACAGTCATATTTTGAAACCAGTCATTTCAGGAAATGATTAAAATTTTCAGCCATTTCACAAAATGGCTGTTTCATTCAGTCATTCTGTAAAATAAGAGAAAGTTTCACGCCTTTAGTGAAGTTAGTGAAACTAGTAGGGAGGCACCATATGAAATCCCTGATACCTTGTTACTTGAATTAACTTAAAAAGACAACACATGAGATTATTTTTATAATTTATTTACTTCTAAAGCCATACAGACTTCTACATTAATTTCTGAAATCATCCAGTCATATACACCACCTGTCAGAACCAAACTTATCTTCGCAACTGAGGTGACTGCAACATCAGTATTGTATCTGTTTTGCCTTTCAGTGTTTTCATCCATCTGAAGACTGTGCCGTACTGAGAGCTCTGCCTGCAAAGCCCGCACTGCCCAGGCTCCTTCCTGCTGCCCAGGGAGACTGTGCTGATGAGGGCAGAGGGCAGCATACAGGGCAGGATTTTGCAGGGGGTGGTTGGGATGGTGCCCTAGAAGTGAACGGCCACTTAGCTCAAGGGTATCAGTGGGTGGAGAATTTGGTCGGTCTGGATGAATCTTTTCTGACAGAGTGCGAGATACAGGAACAGGTCTAACCTTTAGTTTAGCAGTAGTTCCAGTTTGGCTGCCTACCACTGTGTCAGACATAGGGGCCAGTGTGTCTTCTGGATATGTTGATGCAGCACTGAAAGTAGATTGTGCTGACTGCAGAGGTGGTTGATGGTACCTGATGGTAGAGAGGTTGAGCTAAGCCCACATTTGGGATTGGTACCGAACCCAGCTGCCTACAATGTGCAGTTTATTCCAGATTGATGGGTGGTGCTTTTGAGAACTGGACAAAGTGAATCCACACAGTCCAGTCCCATGAATTATTGTCTGCCTTCCATGCTAAGAGCATTTGTTTAATATTCCCTTTGAGAGAGCCCTGGCTTTGTGGATATCTTGCTTTTCCATGCACCAAGCTAAGCAGAGGCCACAGAATCTTCAGTTCGTGGATGACTTCAGCAGCAAATTCAGTTCCTTTGTCACCCTGCAACACAACAGGGGTATCAAGTAGGAGAAAAATATCAAAAAGCTGAAAGGCCACTTCTGGTGCTCCCTCTGAGGTAAGGGCTCAGAGAACACAAAATTTCATGAGGTGGTCTTGGCACTACATTATCCCCTTGAAATTGCCTTGAGACCAAGCCTGGATGTCAATAAGGTCAGCTTGCCTTCATGATGAGTATTCTTTGTTTATGGTCAGTTTTACACAAATGCCATTAGTCAGGGACCTCTTTCTCTTCTTCTGGTACCCAAGACAGAAACATTTGAAGAGCTCAACAGCCTCTCCTGTGATGTTTGCATATTTAGATGATAAATGCTTTGTAATATCAATGTGTAGCAACACATGCTTTTCTGATAATATCATACCTGTCTTCCATGCTCACACAGTATATGGGAGATGTTTCTTTAGTCCAATGTTTCTTGATTAGCTTCTCATTGTCACCACACCGTAGAATTTCACACCTCTGAGCAGTGGAGGAAATATAAAAGAACGAACTGGCAATTCCATAACCACAGAAGAGGCAAATAATGATGACAGCAGAAAGGCAAAAAATTGTAGGTAGTATGAAGTCTTGATTTTGATTTGGGATCTTGGCTTGCCTTTTTGATTTCAGCAATAGTTGCACAGTATTCTTCCCTTGGTATCATGCACTTTGGACACTTCTCACACTTTTTGTAAAGTTCTTTTCTGAAGCTACTTTCAAAATCCAGAGCCGTCTCCAGCAGTGACTGCAGAACAAGCAAAGGATCCTTATCCAATAACCCCCCTTTTCACAATATGCCTGTTACTGAGTGAAACAAACAGTCAAATAGTCTAGCAGAATATCCAGCATGTCAGTCATTTCATAGAATGCATGAAACTTTTAGTCATTTTACGAAATGAGTGAGTGAAGGAGTCATTTTGCAAAATGACTGAAAATTTCAGTCATTTCAGGAAATGACTGGTTTCATGATACAACTAACATATCATACCCTGAAGGAAAGGCTTAGGCTGAAAGTGTGAAGCGGGTCATGTTCTTCACGCTCCCTCTTGTGGCTGTGGAGAATAACGCCATAAAATACCGCATTTTACTGTAATCTTTTGTTTAAAGACTGCAGTGTTTGTTCAGGAGAGAATGAGATGTGGGAGCCCTTGTTTTGCAGCAGAGTACATACTGATGTTGCATATTCTTCCTTGAAAATCTCTGGCAAAGGAGATGATAGTTTTTTTTCCTAAGTTCTTAAGTAATAGTACATGGGGTTTGAGCTAGTTGCCTCTGCAAAGATCCAGGACAAAGCAGTTGCCAGTAAGTTTCTGTAGGGATGGATCCACTGGCTATTTTATGTCAGCTGTGACCTTTTAGTATAACTGCGTATGTCTTATATCTAAGTACAACCTTCATTATGTTTTCTGAAAACCATTTTAAAGCTTCATAGCCTTCAGGTAGAGCTGAAACAAAATGAAGGTGTCCAGAGAATACTTTTTTAGCAGATAGTTAGTAATGAAGAAGATTTCAGTAATGCTGATAAGCAGCTATTCCAATCCAAGCAGCTTGGGACAAAAACTGCCTATAAGGCAAAACTCCTTGTTTTCCTAAGTAGAAACCAAATAACTGATCCTCTGGTAAAGTTTGAATATGACTGAAATGATGAGCTGACATATGTCCCATTGTGAGGGGAGAGCAGGATAAGGAGAGAGGTGATTGTGGTTTACTGTGAAAATTGTTGCTTAATTCCAAATGCTTCAAAAATAGTGATGCAAATTATGGCAGAAATTTTGGTCAACTCCATATATCTCTGGTGCTGCTTTCCTGTGGAAGGAAATCAGCACCTTGGCTTTGGGAAATTGGATGGTGAGGACCCGTTTGCAGAAATGGCACCACACCTCGAGTCCCTGCCAAAAGGATAATGCCAGAAAGACAGTTAAATCCATCAGATTGGATCATTACTTGGTTTGAGGCCTACTCAGAACAAGAGCAGCATAGGCATCCTCTGTAGGACTTTGGCACAAAAGCCTTTGGACACCATCCAGGTCTGTGATACCTCATTTTGCCAGCATTCCCCTCTTGCCAAATCACACATACCTCAGGGAATTCTTTTAAATTTTTAATCTAATTTGAGTGAACTATTTTCCTTCAGCGTAACTATGGCTACTAGTTTCTGGTCTTTTTTTTTTTTTTCTTTTTATATTTACAGTGATATTGAGAGTCAGTGGATATATAACTTCCAAAAAAATAGCCTGAGGGAACCTGGTAGAAGTCCATTTTATTGTACATTGTATTCTGACACACTGAAAGACTACACAGATAAACTACAGAAGTACTTCATACCAAAACTTACAGGAAATGTGTCTGATCTAATGCCAAAGAAAATGATTGAACTGCATAATTTAATAAAGGCTTACATTAGTTTGAAACACCCTAAGTAGGGAATAATTTAAAAATATAATCTGGAAAAACATTATCAACAGAAAAGAAAGAAAGCAATTGGTTGTGCTTTCCTTGATTTTTTCCCCCTGTATAAGCTGTCCAAAGTGCTGACCATTATTAAGTTCAATATATTTCATTTAATGCATAAGGGAAATAACTCACTGAGTTTGTGCTCCATAGATTTGTAAAAACTGAACAGAAATACATTTTCACATGAAAAATTAGAGAGACTTTTCAGGGAGACATCGAAATATTACATTTTGGAAATACAACAGTAAAATCAGCTAGATAACATTATTTTTCCCCAAACAAAACTGTCATACCCGACAAGAATCACACCATGAATATTGACCATAAATTTTTTTGACAATAGATACTTCAGCAGTGTGGTTTTGCCTGTATCTCTGTGTATTTAGGGAGCTCAAGGTTTGGTTCATGGCTCTGTCACAGTTTTCATGAGTGCTTTAGGTCAAGGTGAGGACTTGTACCAGTGACTCTGAATCTGCTTGTATGTCTAAGTTTGAAACCAGTGAAATTCCACTGTGTTCCATTGCAATACATCCTGATGTGCCTCAGCTCCCTAAAAATATCTTCCTGGAAGGGAAAATTTATTAGTTCTTGTGAAGCACCCTCATGCTGTGACAACAGGGAACAGACACGAGGACAAGGGCAAATCAGGACTGGCCCAAAGCTCCTCAGCGGGGCAGGACAAATTGAATTTTTCATTCTTCAACTTACATTATCCTCATAGGAAGTAGCAACACAACTTCTCCATGTAGCGTCCTTCCTAAATGGCCTAGGGCACATTTGGCCCACGGAAGGATGGGCAGCCTTCCTGGGAGGGGGTGGCCTGCCACCTCCCCAGCCCTGGCCTGATCCCCACAGCCCCCTGCAGTCCCTGCTTTCATCTGTGGCTGCAGGAGATTTTGGCCTCCCAGCAGGTTGTGTGGGTCCTTGAAGTGTTGACATATCCCTCGCCTTGCCTCGACTGATGGCATAGAACCTGCTATAAGCCTGAATAAAACATCACACAGCATTAAGCTTTTCCATCCCAACAGTTTTAATTAAGCCAGCCAGTTCATACTATACATTTATCAACATTAAAACCAGCGTTATTTGCTGAAGTGAATGCAGACATGCAGAGGAGGTAGGTATTAGTAATTACTCTTAAAGCGTACTATACATATACAGCTACTCTATTGATTTCCAATATTTAATATTCCACAGTGACCAGCACAGAGCTAGCTACACTAATGAAAATACAGGTATATTATTCTCAGTCCCTTAGCCAACATTTGAGACATTTATTTTTATTTACCTAATACTGAAGAAAAGCTCTATCCCTAATAAATTTATCTGAGTGAGAAGTTACTTTCAAAGACCACAATAATTTGCAGACGTATGATGCAAAAATAATCTCTTTTTAAACATTACTTGTCTCCTTTATTCAAGCATTACTTTAAAAATGTTTTAAGTATTTTGCAACTGTATCATATATTTAGGGGTTTTGCACTATCAGCTTGCAGACTTGTCAGCCTCATTCTGTGGTTGTGCTGTGCTGAGACAACGCTGTTGTGATCGCCTTTCCACAACAGAAGTGTGATATGTTGGCGTTGCTTTCCTTTTTCTTTTGTTCCCTCGATGAATATGTTTCTACTGAGTAAGTCAAATTAATTTTTTTTCTCAAAAGTGTATAACTGGTGGACTTCTAAACCACTTGACATTTCAGTTGTGTGTGTTTCTGGAAACAGTTTGATAGGGAACGGAGTGTTGTGTATTGCTTCTAGCTATACATTCTTCACATCTCCCCTGTGCTCTTGTTTTCAAGGTTTATTATTATGGCATTGGGCCTCAGGAAGGCAGATTTTTAAAGAGCACTTAATTTGGGTTGGTTTCACAGACACTGACTTGGGACTTCGCCATTGACTTCTGTGCAAGCAGCTTCTGGTGAAGGTTGGCTACTTTTGAAACTCCTCCTTCAACTCAGATGCTTTTCAAGTGGTGTCTGTGCCCAGAAGAAGTCAAGCTGTGGATTCAAGTCATGGTATCAACTGTTCACTTGTTCAAAGACTCCAGCACTGGTAGTAATTAGATAACTGACAATAAAAACTGCAGTATGGAATAGACTGTAGGAAGTAGGAAAATGCAGTTTTGGTATGTTTAAATACAAATGCAAAAAACCATTCTAAAGCAAATTGTCAATTCACTAGAAGATACAGTACCTGGTTTTCTTAACCTTCCTGTAGCAACTAAGAACAGCCAGCTGAGAGTTTTTTCATCAGAACAGATTTAGCGAGTTAGGATTTCCCAGTTCTAGATCTTCTAAAAAGCGTATCAAACTGGCATTATTTGTCTATCACATCCACTTAACAGGTAAGAAGATCTTGGCATTTTTTCTATAGCAGCTTACACAAGCATTCAGTCTAGCCATCATACCTATTTCTTCTAAGTTTTGCTTTTCTCACTTCCATGGCTTTAAGTTGTGACACTTAAAGACCCACATTTCCTCAGAAAATAATGCTTCAAGGTGCAAAGCACTTCTTGAACATCAGTTCTGCTCCAGGCTTTGATGTTATTCCCAGTTGTACCTCCCTTCTGTCATGCCTGGCGCACCTTCAGTGGTAGAGAACAGAGAGGGTCTTTGCAAAACATTAGGAAACGAATCATCATGAATTGGATTTATTTATCCATCTAAAAAATACTGAATAGATATTTGCTTGGCAAGAAGTAACCTTTCTCAACAGAAAGCAGTTAAAGATGTCTTAAAGGGATCTATTTTAAAACATTAGCATGTTTAAAGTTCCCATTAAAATTAATGAGAATTACTTTGCTCTTACTGTTGACAGTTCAGGAATCCAATGCTTTTGAGTGTGAAAACAATTGAGTCTCAAGTAACAAGCGACCTCTGCTGCAAAATGAAGATTGGAGAATTTACAGTTTTCTCAGTCTTCTTTCCTGGCAAAGATCAGATGTTACCAGATAGGGATCAATTAAAGCAATGTGAAAAAGCTGATATTTCGGCTTCCTTGCTAAATTTCAAACGGAAAAATTAGTTGCTTGGATGATGCCAAAATGTTCAAGTTTTTCTTGGGAAATGAAAACTATTGAAAAAGGTGAACATTTTTTTTTTTAATTTGTCTCTGGTTTTTGGTCAAATTCAACAAGCTTATCACAAACTTACAAATAGTTTCAGCTGACCTGCACTTACATTTGCAGTGAACAAATCACTCGAGCAAAAGACATCCATCACCTCTGGGAACAATGCACATCTTTTTTTCTACACAGCTTTCCTGAACACTAGTAAGCCATTAACCATACTTGCTGCTTCTTGCATTCAATTACCAAACACGGTGTGCTTGCTAGACCAGATTTTCCACATGAAAGTATCCAACATACATATATTCTTTGCAATTCATGTCCTTTTCCAACAACTGGTTTTGTTTTTATCTAAACAACAAGGGGGGTCCATGATCAAGCATGAGAAACACTGTTTCTACGTGCTAAATGCAAAAATCTTGAAGGATGCAAGGTCTTCATTCATCTGAGATGGGAAGAGGCATTGTCTAGTCTGGGTATCCAAATTATAGCACTCAGACTGATTCTCAAGAGTGCTGAAGTGCAGTTTCTTCCTCTATTTTTAATTTTAAAACAATACCCATATTGTATAATTGTACTCTTTTTTTTTCAGAGCTACTGCTTCAACAGCAGATGCACTCCAGCAATGACAGATACTTTAAAAAAAAATAGGAAAGGTACTTTAATTAATTAATGCACTATTAGAAGCAGTTTTGGATGCAGAATCTATGGGGGAAGATTATGAATATTTTGTCTGGATGGTTCTTCTGTTTCCCAACAATTCTGTAATATTTTAATAGTGTAGCAAAAATGATGCATCCCTGATGAAAAGTTAAGAGACAAGCAAAGGAAAAAAAAGTGATTTCAACCTTTGTACTATTTCCCTCCCAAAATAGGAGATGTAGCCTGGGGCCAGGCAACTTCAACCTTGTTAAGTGAGCCATGAGCATCCTCCTAGGAATGACTAGAATTCATTGCAGGCTCACCAGAGCCCTATAATGGATTCAGCATTAGGCTTCAAATACGGGAGTTGAACTCGCATGGGCCTGCAAAAGGCCTGGGTTGCAAAACGGACAAGAACAAAAGCTCTGCATGCAAACTCCTTCCCCTACCTTTAGAAACCTTTTTCTGCTCATTTGTTTCCTTTTTGCAAGAAAACTACCTTTTTCAGGATACATTGGCTTCCTAATTCTATTTAAATGTGAGAAATTATTTGGGGGGAGGGAAAGTCATATGACAAGGTTGAAAATATAGCTGGGAAATAGTGGTAACACATTACTGCTCTTGTATTTTGGTTTTGGGTTGTTGTTTGGTTTGTGGGTTTGTCGTGTTGGATTTTTTTGTTTGTTTTGGTTTTTGTTTTTTTTTTTTTAAAGCTTTCCATTTCCATTTCCTTTTTCCCAAAAAAGGTTTCCATTTTGCACTCCCTGCTTTGGTGAAATCCAGAAAGGAGGACCTCTGTGTATCTTTTTAGGATATCTGAGTTTTCTGAAAGGCAACAGAATATTCCCTATTAACCTGCAGTGTGTCAATGGCAAAAAGCCTTAGTGTAGCTCCCCCATTTTCATTTTCAATCTGCTTTTGCTGGAAGGGATAATCTGCGGGTAGGATGGGACCTTGGGAGTTCCTGTATTACTTCTTGTCCTGCAGGTTCCCAGTGTTCTCCTCCCTGACATTTTGCCTGGTCCCGCTGAGAGGGTTGCAGAACCCTCCCCTAAATCCCATTTTTCACCTGGTATGACACAGCACTAAATCATCCCATTTAGACAAATATGTTCTCTAGGACCATTCAAGGACTGCCCTCCTCTCAGTCTGGCACTATCTGCAGCATTTGCTTTTCCTTCTTTTCTTAAATGATTGTAAGAGATTACAACCAGGGAGCTTTCTTTGGGAGGCAAGTTACTAAACATGAATGCTGTAAATAAGGGACACCTAAATCCCTCCTCTTTTCTTTACACCCCTCTTCCTCCATATTTAAAAGCATGTGAGAGGCTGCCAGTCAGCTCTGTTTCAAGGTTATCTGGAAGGTCTTCACTTTTCCTAGTGTCAGCAACCAGCCATGAATCACAGCTTTCAGTAAAGTAAGGGCTGCCTGTTAGCTAAAGCATTACAGAACACTCCTTTCAGACTCACCCAAAACACCACCACAAAGTCTAATACTAAATCCCAGTGATAAGCAACAGTTGAAATTAAACAACGTGATGTCAAAATCTGTTGGATCTGTACAAAGGCAAAAACACTGCACTTTGAGAGACACTGGAACAATAATACCAGGGGAAATCAGTGTGTAAGCTGTCTGACCTCTTCCCCCCGCCCCAGTTCCTCCCTTACTCTCTCTCTCCTCCATCCCCAAAGGAAGTTAAAGATGTTTTTATAATGTGGATGATAGAGATGGCTGATCTGCATAATGAAGCTGAAAACAGCCTGCTTGTGTTGAAGCTCCTCCTCTGCATGTTACATGCCAGCAGAGATTTGCTGTGAAACAGGAGAGCTGCAATGCAGCATTTTCCTCTGGAACTTTGCAGCTGTATTACAGTTCCAAGCACACCACGAAAAGACTTTTGTTTACAGTATTTAAATTCAATTTGAATGGTAGCTGTTAAAAGTAGGCAGATGAATCACTGCACGTCCACTAACACTTTAGTGCTCACCCACCCTAAGGCTATTATGCTTAACTGAATTACTTCATGTTCTCTTATAATTAATTTTACTGTTGTTTTATGGTACTGCCTGCCTCTAATAATTACTGGTCCTTAATACTCAGCTATTAGCGGTCTTTAATACTCAGCTAGAAATAAGATGCCTGGGTGAAAAAGCAGAGCCATAAAGGAGCTCAAAATGATGAAGAACAGTGCGGACGATAAGGGCAGTAACCTCAGAAGGGGGAGAAACTTCACAGAAAAGTTCATTTTGAAATGATCTCTTATTTTCTTCAAGCACAGCAGTGTTATGTCCTAATAATGTTCACAATTCATTTGCTTCCCAAATTGTACAATGTCATTAGAAGGTCAGTCAGGACGGCAGTATCTTTCCTCCAGAACTCAAAGCTGGCAAACATTTGGTAACTGCCTTTTCTCCTTCAAGTCCATATTGCTTTAACATCATCGGAGCTCAGCAAGGCAGGATGTTATGAGGTCATTTCCAATATGCTGTCCTGCATCCCAAGCCCCAGAGCACTGCTCCAATTTACTCCTGAATCCAAACTCCAAATAATCTGGAAAAAGCTAACGTCTTGGTCCAGCTTCTTGCCTCCTCGCCCCTCCACAGAGATATTAGTTTAATGGACCAACATTTCCATTACAGGTTCAAAACATACTGCAGTTGCAAGTGAGAAGAATAATAGCGCTCTTAGATTAGTTCCCCATGGAAATAGTCACCAAACCAGTCAGCATAATTATCAGACTCCAGCTAAGAAAAATCCTGGATGAAAAATATATCAGTGACAATGATAAAACTCAGCTGATTAAAAACTCTGACAGAGCTCTGGGGGAAAACTATCCCAATACTCTCTCACTTTTGACATGATATGAAGATAATTCGTATAGAAGAATTATATTTGCACAAGGTTAGTAATAAGAAATCTCAAATTGGATTTCTGCTCTGTTTTTAAAAAAGCAACTTCCTACATGCTGGATTTAACCACTGATTTCAATAAAGCCAGGATTTAACTCTCATTGACTGCGGTGCAGCCATTTCTCCCTAAGCCTGAAAAATACTTAACTTCCCACACATGTGCACACAAACAGAAAAGAGCAAAAACTACATATCCACGTGTCTCCTATAACATCCTATATCAATTGCACCTTACAGAACAATGGCTGGAAGTGTGCTTTGCACCAGGCTTTCTCAGTATGTTTGAAGCTGTAGCGCGCAGCATTAAAGCAATTGCAAACGGCTATGACTATTACAAATGATAGAAGCATCTCTCCCCTTCATCTTTCTCCTGCCATTTCACTAGAGAAGGCAGTTTTATGATGGGTCCTTATTTGAATAATCATCCTCTGATTTTCTGCATCTTCTGTTGCGATTGACTGAAGACCGATCAGTTGTTGATACGTACGCGCTGTGAATGTTAAAATACGTCACACCAGAAATGGGGATAGATTTCTCTATTAGCTGTGTACATACAGCCCAAAATAGCAGGCCCCTTTCCCTTGAAGTGCCTACACATTGCTGTATTGCAAATATTAAACGGCAGTGAGTTATTTATTGCCCAGTCAAGTCCTCTCACTCCTGAACATGACAAACTTTATTGCTTTGCCTGAAATGACCTCTGATGGATCAAAATTAATCACTCCATTTCCACAAAGACTGTACAGATGTCCAGAACATGGGATCTTCCTAGGTATTTTATTCTTTTGCTGAGTAGAGTGCTGAACTGCATAATCCCTAAGTTGCTGACTGCTGAGCAGGTTTAGCAGGGGGAGGATCACTCTTTATGTTCCTGTATGCTTCCCTAGGCATCTACTCTCACCCACTGCTAAAGACAGAATATTAGACTAGAAAGACCTGTAGCCCAACCTCCGTCTTGTGATTATAATCACAGTTTAAATTCACAGTACAATTTTCATACCAGAATTTGCAGCTAATTTATGCTGGTCCATGCTGGGAAAAGAAAGTATTGCAAGTCCCCCTCTTCCCCAACAGACCCTTCCACCCTCTGGCCCCACACTCACTCCACCAGCATCAGGGCAGTGCCTGCTGGCCGGGGCACACATAAACCCCGCTCCTGGCAGCAGTCCTACCCTGGTAAGCACAGGTCACTCCTTTGCAAAGCACAACCCTGTTTTCTGCAGTAGCAGCACGGACCCTAGAGCTTCTTGCTGTGCCACGGAGATGATGTGCTCCTTTCCCTGCAGTAACAGAACTCATGAGCCCTAGAAACCTCCTTCAAACCCACAAACCACATCGCAGTTAGGATCAGGGGAGACATCAAGTTTCAGACATATGGGAGAATAACTTGGGGGTAGCCACTTGGGCCTAGCTGAATTAATATAGCCACTGATCAAATGCTGAGCAACTTTGATTCTCACAAGACTGCTCGTGAATTGAAATTATTCATCAAATGTTTTCTGCAACTGTAATTCAGCCAATTGATTGTTTATAATCTTTGCTTGTGACTGCTGCTTTCAGTACAGGGAGAATTCTCTTCTCCAGTACTCATTTTCATCTGAGTGTCAGCCTTGCACACAAGGGTGTATAGGTTGTCAGAACATTCACAGAAAAAATGTTAGAGGGACAAATCCATACTTCTTAATTACCTAAAAAACATATCCTTGAAATCACCTGTGACCGCTAATTTTATCTAAACAACTATTTAAACCCAGCCTTGAACCTCTGCAACTACAGAGATATGCAGGGTGTAGTAGCTGGGAAACGTTACCACCTTGAGATAACCATAATGCCCATGATGCATTATCATTAGGGAAAAATGAAAATTCAGATACAAAAAAGTCCTTACGTTTCACTGCTTTGGAGTCATATGATATGCTCTGCTTTGCCAGCAGCATAGCTGCCTGGATACAAGATTCAGCACATGCATTAGTGAACTCTGACCTTGCTGCATTACTACAGTCACAAGCTGCAGCGTTGGGCTTTTGTAACAGAGACCTTCCATAGTCACCTCAGATACAGGAGGACCCCAGTGGCAACAAACCATTAGAGAAATTTTCTTCTCCACCTGTCTCACCAACCTTGAACCTGCGAAGTATGGAGGCTAGTGAAGAATGCCAGAAAAGCAAGGACGTGCAACCAAATTGCTGAACAGCTTCATTAGCATGGTGACAAGACCAAAAAAACCACAAACCCAATAATTATTCCATGCTCAGATGCTAGTCCTTCTTTATTCTTTTATGTTGTTGCAATTAAACTGCAGATTACTATTTAATTTCCTTAAATGGGACAGTATTTCACAGAAAATGAATGTCCTCCTGGATCCCTGAACTCCTCTCTGAGATGTAAGTCAGTGTTAATAAAACGGTATTAAATTACTCTGCAGTAGTAATTACTCAGCCTCAGACCTAAGCTGTAAATGGCAATAAGGGAAGATTCCCCACCATAGATATTAGTCCCTACTTCCAATATCTGCATTGCTGATTGGATTTAGGTTTTGGCTGGCTTGTTACTACTCCTAATTTGGTCAAGTGGAGTTTGATCAAGAATAGGATGGATGAGGAACGCAAAGGGAGAACAGCATGTCCTGATCAAGCAAGAGGCAAATACAAAAGGTCTTTATTCTATTTGCATAAAGTTCTGCCAATGAAAATACGTAAAAGCAAAATTTAATCGAGGTCATATAATCTAATATACAGCTACCAAGTTCAGCTGTATAATTTAAGGAAGCGGCTTTCTCTGATTAAGTGGTCAACTACCTGGAAAAAGACTGACATTGTCAGTAAAACTCTTTGACATGAGGTAAGAGAAAGAGGCCTATCTTTCTGAAATGTAAATAAGTAACAATAACTAAACACAGGCAAATATTGCATAATGGAAAGACAACGTCAGTGGAACCGGATGCTTTGACAGGACAATGATACTTTTCTGACACTCTGAGTTTCTTTGTTTCCCTGTGAATTTCTAATGTTCAGTTAAACCAAAGAAGACACCACTGTAAAAGCCTTGTGACTGCTTTAAAATTGTATGTTTCATTAATCTGTGTTAGGGCACAGATGTGCCAGACCTTTAATTCTTCACTCAGAAGGAATAAAGATATACCTTACGCAGTGCTGCTCCATCACTTAGCCAGGAACAGCAAGTTCTACAGTGCAGTGCAGGCCAAATAATAATAATAATAATAATAATTCACGCTTCTAATCCTTCAACAGTCACAAATTTCAAGATGTAAAAATAACACACTTGAGATGCATTAAATGCTCATTAAAATTAATGAGGACGTGATTCTTACAAAAAGTACAGCATTGTCTAGTGAAGGAACTGTTTAGTCTCACAAGTGAACTGAGAGTGTTAAGAAGTCTGGTGGTACCAGATAAAATACGTGACAAAGCTGTAGAGAAAAATTCACGTGGCCACCTGGAAAAAGAAAATCACATTTCTGTCAGCTCTATTTTATCACTGATTTTGTTACTGTTTCCACATACATTTTCACAAACCCAGGGCTTTGTGATTTTTTTTCTCCTGCTCTCTTTCATGCAGCACAACCTCTCCTCTGTGTTTCATGGCCTAATTTTACCTCTTTGCCCTTGAAAATCTGTATTCATTACCAGGCAAAATAATGGCAAGAATAACAAAAGTAGTACACTACAGTTCTCATGTTTGTATGTAGATATCAATAACTTTCACTCTGCTCCAATTCTGAACAGTGTTTAAAGCCCCCAGATCTAAGACCTGGTAAAAGAATAGCACAAGTAAATGAATTTTTCAAGGGAAAAATTTAAGATCAGAAATGGGGGTTCCATAACTGTGAGCAGCATCTAAAAGGTGTAAAGGAGAGTTGACTATTTAAAATGTTAACTATAATCAGAGACCTTTAGAAAACCCCTGCAGAATTCATTTTAACACATGGCTTTGGCAAAAGTGAACACGTAAGCACACTGGAGCTTTCTAGAGTGGTTCAGTCACCTGGTTCCTTGATTATGACCCTCTGCAGTTTAGAAAACTACTGCACTAGAACAGCAGGGAAGACAGTGGAGTTTGGGGTAAAGAGGAGGCTATGGGGTCTGTCCCTGTTGGCAGCAGTGATCTGCTGTGGGCACATCAGGTCACCCCTCTGCTGCCTCTCCCACCATTTGTCTGGTCTGTCCAGCCTGGGCATTTGTAGAGGCAAGGACCCTCTCTCACAATCCATTTACAGATTGATTAGTTCAAATAGTGCGACCTCAGACAAGGCCTCAAGGTACTAACTAATATAAAAAGTGATAAATGGACAAAGATTAATTCCATTCAAGTTAATCAGTGCTTAAGAGGACGAGGATTTATCACAAAGAGTTGTCTTCAAAAAAGTATAAACCATGCCAGTATGAGAGAGAGTCTGGCTGTGTACTGTAGTTCCTTAAGGGCCATAAAGCATTATTAAAGCCGAGTCAAGTCCTGTTAATTTGTGATGCAATGAGAACATGAACAATGTTTATAAAAGATGTAAAAGAACAATAATTATTTTGGGAAAAAAAACCCCTAGAAATATAAAAGAAATACTTTTTCTGTAGAAAGACTTGAAATGTTTTAAGCATTGCAGTGACATATCCTGTATGTTTTACCTAAGGCAGGTCTGCAGTAATTGCAAAACCTCAGGCCAGACTGCAGCCAGATTAATCCTCTCTCTTCTTTGAGCCACTAAAGTGTCACTAGAGATTTACATCCTAAGGTGAAGCCTTGGGACAGTCCCACCACATAGCTGGTGTCAAGCTACCTGATAGCCCAGCGAGAAAGGACTGTCAATAATCGGATCCCCAAAAGAGAGGCATAATGTTGAATTGATTGAGCACAAAAGAGCTTCAGTAACAATCATTCAAAACACCAGAAAGCCTGAGGAAAATGAAAAGAAAAAAACCCCACAACAGCAGCAAGTAAGGTTTGTTCAAAGCCAAATGGAAAATTACTAGATTCAGCAGTTGTCTTACTAGGATATTAGATTTGATATTAAATTTCAAAAGCTGTATTATCATTCATGTCCTGATAACAGTGTAATGAAAAAAATTAGGAAAAAATCCAAATGTAAATAAAATAATACTGTATTATTAAATTCCATATGGGTGGAGAGGATGGTATACAGTGCTTATCTTCAGTCTTCCTGACATTTCAGTTCCCACTGTCTAGTATTCAGTTACCTTAACCAAAGGCAAAAAGTTAGCTATTTTAAAATGTTGAAGTAAAATATACTAGCCAACTTCTGTGTAGGAAAACAGGTCACAGAATGCGATCCCAGCCCACTAAATCTGCTTAATGCAGACACATTCCTTTTCTACTTTGAATCAATACCAAGATTTTCAGAAGATATGCAATGTTCTGCTCCTAAATAAATGTCCTTGTGTCAGTAATGCTGAGCTCCTATTGTTTCAAGAAAGTCATGAAAGATATAAAAGATATGACTTTGCAGGACCAGGGCCAAAATGCCTATACGGATATAAAACATGAAATCGCATTACATGCATAATGAAGACAGATGCATACAACTAAAAACCCTGAAAGAAAAGAAGAAAAATCAATTATTTCCTCTGATCCCTGCAGCTTTAGTATGAAATTCCTATCTTCCCAGAAGAATGCAAATGACAGTGCTTTTTTACCTTGACAGCTTTCCTTAAAATACTTTTTTTGTTTCAAACTCTAAGGATGGAGGAGAGAAAGGATTGTGTTACGCTTCATTTTGATTTTTTTTTTATATTTCTTACTTGATAACTTATTTTTAAATGAGGAGTTTGTGACAACGGGGGCAAAATCAAAATCATCATGGGGACATTATTTTTCCTTTTTCAGAATTACATTGGGGTTTAAAACTAATGCTCTAAAATACATGTTATTACAATATAGTAACAAAAAAATGCTCATTTTTTTCAACAAGTCTGCTGTGTACAACATTCATAGTCACACACGGATGTAAGCATCACCACAGTTAACAGTCACATGGCCTAGAATTTATGGCCACAGCTCTAGGATTGGGATTGACCAAGGTCAGCATGCAGAGCAGAGGAACACCTGAACAGGCAATAGAAAATGCTGTGGAGCAGGGAAGGGGTAAATCCTGCCTCCTTCCCACCTGAGAGCTCTCCTGCAGCCCTGAGATACACGCTTGTGTAAGGCATGGATGCCCAGACCACAGCTCCTGCCTGCAGGTCTTCCAACCGATGGAGGAAGCTCTCTGATGTGAACGTGCCCTGAGAAACCGTCCCCAGAAATATGACCAGAACCCGAGGCCTCAGGCTGAAAAGTCGGGCTGCTGCTTGCCTGTTCATGTGTAGAGATACCTTCATCTTTCAGTCCCATAATTTTGGATTCCTTGACTGTACAGTGGCCTGCTGTCAATAAAAAAAGTGGAGAGAAATCCCAGCCTAGACCAGTCAATAGTACAGTTCAACATACTTCCTTGGAAAAAGTCTCCTTTAAGCCATGGAGAAACTTGTACATGTGCCTCCTACTTTGACCAGGAGGCTACTGTATATGCCTTATCACCATCTTCACACGCAGCTAAGGCAATCCTGATTTGAGGGATCAAGGGGTTATGAGGAAAGACATACAACAACTTTGCATATGCTTTTCCTTGAGTTATCTGAATTGCAGACTTAAGTATATGGCAACAAAGATGCTCTTGAAGAAGTAGGTTCTGATACTTCAGCTGTATTAACACAGCACATGCAGAGGGTGACATTATTCTTAAAAGGCCATAAAGGATCCAACCACTTAGAGAAATTAAGTGACATAGCCTGGCTCTTATTCAAGCACTAAATATGAGGAACTTATGGCCTCGCATTTTGTATCTGTCCTGCTTAAATAATGGAGAAGGTCAGCAGTGTTGGACTAGGTTCAGTAAAGAAATTAATATTTGCCTTTTTGGTGCCAATAGAAAGAGAAATACAGCAAAACCACCTCTGGTTCTAACATCTTATTAGGACTGCAAATAAAATGAAAGGAAAGACAATTAACACACCCTATGTGTTTCTAAGGCATGTAGACTTTATTTTTCTGAGTTTATCGGCCTTTAATATGCAGTAGTTGCTCTGTTGATAAAAAACGCCTACCTTGTGAGTATCACGACATTATGAACAAGTTAGTAGTGCTACATAAATTCACTCTTTGCCTATTATTTATCAGTCACTGACTAAGAATGTGCATCTTTTACGACGTGGTTCATGTGGGGTAACTTAGTGAAAGAGGCACTAACAGCTCACAGACAGGTATTACCACCATGGGAGCTGACCTACAGGGAGACAATGCACTATCTGACCTCTCAGTAACTTGCTTTCTGACTATGATTTAAAAACAGAGTATCAGAGAGAAAGTACCTCTCTGCAGCATTTCCTGTCCATACTATTAAATAGAGGAAAGGCAATAACCATTCAGGATGTACATACCTCTTCCTATTTTCTCCAAATTGCTTACCATAGAAGCTAAGCATAAGACCTATGTCACAGCAGCAGATGAATGTGAAGGCAAGAAATGCACAATTTAAATACATATTAATACTTTCTACTGGTACTGAGAAACAACTGATAATTTGATTTGCTGAGCACTGTCTATGGGGACACTTCTAGTGTCCACCTCAGTACTGCTGCAGCAAGCTTGGCATTTTGCAAAATCAGAAACAAGAAATCATTCTCATCCCACCTTCCCTTCCCAGTCTCTCAGGTGATCAAATGCAGATGAGGACAGGAAGAGCAAAGGCACAGGCTAAATGCTTACTAAATATTTACAAAAGTAAAAGCAGAGCATATTTAACATCACCAGCCTGAACTGTTTTGTCTGCTGAAAAAAAGCCTAACTACATAGGAATGGATCGAAGGGAGGATACTGACTTCTAGTATGATCACCCCTAAATATAACAATTGGCACAATCTTTCCCTGTTCTTGAGGGGAGTTACCTATTTCTCACTTAGGTGAGATACCTACTCTTACAGGTATCTAAAACCCCAAATTAGGAGCCCTCTGTCACAAAAGCAGCAACGTGGAAGAGAAGGGAGAGCCTGGGCTCCGATATCCAGCCGCATGCCTTACCACAAAAGCCAAACATGTGAGATGACATGCAGCATGCAGATTTTCTTTAATTATCTTTCTACAAATTAGTACCTCTGTCTCTCAGAACTCCTCAACATAATCGCTTGCACTGGACTCTAATTTAAGGTGTGTGGCTGATGTTCTGTATGACATTTCTTCCAGGTATAAAAAAGGCTGTAGAAAGGAGTCATATCAGACTGTGGAAAAAAATGTCTTTCTTGTACTATTTTCTGGGAGTAGTGACATTATTAATAAGAATAATAATGGTAATCATCATACAGGAGATGTGTACCTTTATTTATTTCATCTGAATAGTCTACTATGGTTTTCTCAAGCCTGCCAATACAACATTCAAAAAGCCAGTTCAATTACTGAAGTATTTTCTATTAAATTAGAAGCAATGTACTTCTCAAAGAAATCATCTATTATTTATAACTAAAAGGCAAAGAAACATCTAACCCACAACGTCTTTACAAAATCTTACAGCTGAACTGTTAGGCTGTAAACAGAGCTGTGTTAATGGGCTCATTCTATAACAAATTACTTAAAGATAGCACAGCAATAACAATGGTAGATGTTAAACTGTTTTAATAAAATCACAAATCCAAACTGTTCATGAGAAAATGTTAGACATGTAAGTGAAAATTCCCCTACTCATAAGCATCACCAAATGTCTAGTGTGGGATAAAGTGTAGTGCATTGCCTCCCTCCCCCAGATTCTTACTGTAGCATGACAGAGGAGAAGCTCTGGTATTTATTGACTCCTGCTATAACATACTACGTATATAAGAGACAACAATCAATACCTGCCTCACAGTGAGGAGAGAAGAACTTCAGTCCTGTTTTATAGAAAGAAAAAAAAAAAAGTAGAAATCTATAAATCTTATCAGCACCAAAGGTCTGATGCTAAAGGTTTTTGTCACTGATATTAGCCTAAGTTTAGGCCCATTCTAACATATCTTGCTCAATAAAAACCCAAGGTTAAGGGGGTTTACTGAAACTGTTAATTTTCATTAACAGGAAGAAACTGAGCCAATTCCTTGGAGTCTGACCAAATAAGATGACTATAAGACAGTTCCTGGAAAAAGCCTGGGTGTAGCAGTACATTGTGGGAGGGAAGACCTGCCCCTAAGACTCTCATTTGTCTCTACACATTTCATCCTTCAAACACCCAATGTGAAAACTTGGAAAGGAAAGCCTGGAAGAGGCCTCCATGTTTCATGTGGTTCATCCCTTAGCCTACTACTCCTGCACTGCTTCTGACAGATGGCTCCCCAGTCTTTTACAGGCTTCTTATGACAAGTTGTTATGGGTTTTAAAAAAAGCTGCTTCCCAGGCTTGGCTATCCCTACTTTTTTTCCTTGAGTCCTAATTGAAGTCTCCCTTGCTGTAACCTAAAATCATTACTTCTTGCTTTACCCATATGGGAAAAGCCAACTGGAACCCTAATTCCTCTCAAGAAGCTATTTTTTTTTTATTTGAAGACACAAATGAAACCCAAATTATTCTCTGGAGAGCATATTTTCTTGACATCAGTATAGGTATTTTCTAAAGAACATTTTCCCTGCTCTCCTTTAAACTCTTATCTTGTCAGTCAACACCTTTTTCAAATACAGTGACCAAAACTAAGAACACACTGTTCATCTTGCAAGACCACATCTAGCAGACAAGAATTATACATCCCAGCACATTTGCATCTTTTGCAAACAGCAGGTAGCTTGTTGACTCATGCAATTTGCATCCACTGTATCCTGTGGCTCCTTTTCTATAGATGAGCTTGTTCTTCCCCTTGTATTTTTGTGGCTGATTATACATGCCTAAAAGTAGAAGTTGAAGAACTGAATTGTATCTTACTTTTTCCTCTAGCTCATTTCAAATTCTAATTCTCTCCTCCAGGACATTTCCAGGTCTTCCCACCTCGATGCCATCCATAGATTTAACAAATATACTTTTCATTCCATTAGACACATAACAAATCAAAACATTCAGCAAGCTGTAACTCAGGACAGGAACAAAACAACCTCCCAAACCAACGCAAAACACAATGTTCTAACTTGAAAACAAACTACTCTCAGCACAATTTTTCAGTGTTTACACCTGTATTATAGTAGTTTTGTCCAGAACGTGAATCTGTAGCCTACTTTTAATTATCATGCAAGTCAACATCAGAAGCCTGAGTTCTAAAAGTTAAAACTTAGAATATCTATTGTTTTCTCTCTCCCCAGAATGTTTGTCACTTTAATAGAAAGATATTAGACTGATTTCATGCATTGTGTTCCCAATAACCTTCCATAATGACTGCATTGCATCTCATTAATTTCTAGGTATCTGCAAATAGCTATTATAATAATTTTCTGTTCATTTTTTTTGTTTGTTTTACCAGGAATTGAAATTACATTGGTTTCTAATTCAAAACCTCCTTCTTTGCCCCTACTGAAAACAGAAATCTTATTTGTTCTTTTTCAGACTCCTAAAACCTCAACTACTATTCATGAGATTTGAAAGGTAGCCTTTCACTTCGGGGAAATTGTTTCATCTTGTTTTTTAAGGAGCTTTGGATAAATGTTAGATATTTTCAAATTAGATGGATCTAAGTCTTCTCAATTCTCTCTAACCTGGACTTCCTTTATGTTTGAGAAGCACTTCTGGTTTATCATCTTTTTTTATTAATTGTATTAATAACCTGAGCATGGTCGTTTTCTGGTGAGAACTAAAACAAAGAACTCCAGAATTTCAGACTCCATCACATTCGATAGCTTTCCCTCTGTTTTGAGCAATGGAGACATTTTTCCATGATTGTCCTCTTACTAACAACATAAGATAACTTCTTGTTATCCTTTACACCCTGTGTAATATGCATTTTGATTTATTGATCTTGCCCTTTTGACTTTGTACTTACAGGCAAATCTTACTGGATTATACTTATGTCTAGCAACTTGATCTGTTTTCCGTTTCTGCACAGGTCCTTCTTTTGCTCAAGGTCATACGAGTACTCATGAGTTAGCCACACTTGCTTTTTCACTCTACATTGACCCTCCCCCTGTGCTGGGCAAGTTTTCACTTCTGGCCTCAGAGTAACTTCTTTAAAGGTCTGCTGTCTCTCCTGAGCAACATTTTCCTGAGACTTATTTTCTTATGAAATCTTATCAGTTAGTTTTCTGAGGTGACAATGTTCTCCTTGCCTTACCTCTGTAAGTTGCTTCAGGTTGTTTGTACAAGAGTGTATCATAAATCACCAAGAAATATTGACTTATGATTTGTTAAGACTTTGTTATAATGTTTTGCCAGTGATAAATGTGGCTTTTTTTGTTTGGAACATTACCAATAGACAAAAAATAAGTGCTTCCTGGTTAAAAAAAAAAAAAAAAAAAGTCTAGTTTTTATGCTGTATAAAAACTAAGTTTAATGTTTTCAACCATTGTGTTACAGAAATGGTTATGAGCAGGGAATCAGCAGAATAAGGGATCATTTTGGTGGGCAGAAACGAGTATCCTCACTCTCTCTCTTTGCCCACCTTCCCAGACATCCTACATTTTTAGAAGGTTAAGGAACAGAAACTGAGAGGCATAAAAGCAGCTTTAACCATAGCAAGGAAAAGATATCACATGAAGAGCCGCAGTTAAAAACGGACACATGCAAGTGTATTTCCTTAGACAACTCAGGAATACAGGGAGCGCTGAGGTAGCCTGCAACAGTCCGTTTCACAGTGTCATCTCTACAGCTACTGGGCAGAGTAAGCAAACACCTCCAACCAACTCAGGCTTTTGGTACAGGCGCACAGAAATCCACCCCAGGAATTCTGCAGCATTTCAAGGTCAGTCTCCATGGCAAGGGCAAGAGATTTCCGCAGCAAACGTTCGTCAATCCTGCGGCTGTAATAACGCGCTGCCATCTGCAGCACCACACCCCCCGAATCCCCTGTCGGCTGCTGAGTTGGAGGAGCCAGGGCTTTTCGTAATTCCGAGGTCACACACGCATGCTGCCCAGTTTATTTAACTCTTTCTCAGCACTTTGCTAATGAAACAGGGACAAAAACCCAAATGCACAGTTACAGAGGAAAAGTAAAGAGAGCTGAGCAGCCTAGATGAGCTCATGCTAGTCCAGACATTGCCAAGTGCTGGTGGGAAGGAGAAGGGAGCCCGGAGGAGAGTGGGAGGGTAGCAGTGCCATATGCCCACTGTACAGGGCAAGCAGCTATAGATGTGGGAGAGGCTGCTGGGTCCCAGGGGTTGTTGAAGCCAACTGCTGACACCAGTTTGTGAGTCGCTACCCAGACAATCCCTTGCTGCCAGGTTCAGACTCCAGTGGCATATCACAACTGAAAGAGAGAGAATACCAGCGCTACAGCAACATTTGTTGACATTCTTCCCAATTTCTGGC
Source organism: Sula dactylatra (assembly GCA_013389905.1). NCBI lineage: Eukaryota > Metazoa > Chordata > Aves > Suliformes > Sulidae > Sula > Sula dactylatra. The sequence goes on along the minus strand of WEKW01011765.1, from coordinate 32,174 downwards.
ATTTCTCTTAAAAAAAGATATTTTGTTCCAATCAAATCACCTCACTTGCATTTCTAAGCCCTCAAGCAGGCACAGACTACCTCAGGTATATTTCTAGTGCAATGTGCTATCCTGAAGCCTGGAGCTGGAAAGTTTGCCTGCCTCTCTGCAGACCCTGCAGAGCTTGAGCAGCAACATGTAGGTTTTGCATAACCTTAACCCAGAGCACTTTCACTTCAGGCTCACAAAGGTGGTAGCTATCCAGCAGCTTGCCACAAGCTGGTGGTGCAAGAATTAGAGGTGGGGGTGGAGGTACAAGGCTACCATTCAAAGGTCAAGCTCAACTTTCCTTAAAAATTGGGTGGGTGTAGAGAGGGATGTTGATGAGGCATTGGAAGTTTGTCACGTGGACATTCATGAGACACAAAGAAATGGCTCACATCTGGCTTAACTCAGCAAAGGGCCCAAGCAAGATCTGTCTGTTCTCAGAACATCATCCAAAGGCAGCAAGTCTGTCCAGCTGGCTGGGAGCAGTTCAGTGCATCATTCATCATTCGCTGCAATTTCCAGTGTTTCCACACTTGCATCAGTCTGGCAACACTCAAAACAAAATCTTTTGCGGGGCTGGTGAAACCTCTTAGTTGACATTACCAGTGCAAGCACAGAAGTGCAAAAGGATTAGCGAAGGACAGTAGGAAGTCTTGTGGCTTCACAGTAAGCACTTCTGTCTTCAAAACATTGCTTTCGGCTTGGCTGGGGTTTGAAATGTGGGTAGATATTCCAAGTTTCACTGCACAGCCAGTTCATTTCAGCTTGGCCACTAAATATGCAAAGTTTAACAGCATTATTCCACCCTCCAGCCCAAGCAGCTTTGCCTTACTAACCACTTGGTTTGTCACTGCTACAGAGAAAAAAAGCACAGAAGAGTTTATTCTAATAAGAGCTCTTAAATATTACAAATCAAATGCCATTCAGGACAAAACTTTCATCAAATTCAGCTCTGATATGCAACAAGACAAGACCTGGGCTGAATGGACACATTTTCATATACCTATAGATTTTCTTCAGTTGCTGAATATTCTTTTCTTTTAAACTTGATGACAGTTCCTGAAATAGCATATACTGGTAGCAAATTCTCCTGAATTATCATACCATCTATCGCAACTGATCAATTTAATTTTGACTGATATATTAAAGTGATTATAGAGGGACTAGGCTCCTGAATGTAATTGAATTTCAATAGAATTGTGGCACTTAGTTCTTTTCAATATGTAGAAGATTCCAGACCTTAAGACTAAATATTAAAGCTACTTTAAAAAAAAAATTGCTACAAAAAATTTCCAAACTGCCTCCCATTTCACTTCAGAAAGTTCTCTCAAATTTACATCATTTTTCACCACATAAAAAAGATAAAATTCAAAAAAGAAAACCCTAAGGAACCAGGGAAAGTTCTTATTGAATGTGATTCATGAAACATTTGTTTAGCAGAATATATATAAAGCCATCAATTTTCACATTTTTGATTAAAAATTCTGACCTGCTAGTGAAAAATTAACAGATACCTGATCTTAAATGAATTTAAAGGTAAGATTAAATATTTAATGATTATCATAATATACCTTTCTAAGATTGTAGGTGTTTCAGAGCTTTCCTTTTCTACCATGTGAGCTGATGCAGATTAACGTGGTTTTTCTGGCACTTAAGAAAATTGAAAATAATTAATCTGTAATGGCATTGATGGAAAAAGTGTTCAAAATGTCAATAAAAGTGCTGCTTTAACAGTACTTCAAGTATTCTACTTACGCAACTTAAGAGACACATTATCTGCCAGACTACACACTTTTCCATTAAGATCTATGAAAATCTGCAGGTGTTTAATTACCTGCTCTCCCATTGTTCCCTGGCTGCAGCAGGAGTAGTTTGAACACTACCATGTAAAAATTAATGTGCAATTTAACGTAACGATTATGCAGATGATACTAAATAGAAACTAGGGAAAGTTTTAATATGAAAAGTCTCACACAAATAAACTGGAAGTTGCTTTGCACCAGAAAGGGTTGTTTAAATATTTTCATTGATTTCAAAACATTTCTGACTTATCATTTCTGAGTTAAGTATCACTATTGCAATAATCAACATAAGACCATAAAATATCTGGAAAAATACTATGAGGAGAACTACATCTCATGAGAACAGTTTAAATACATGCGAAGGAGACTGTTCAATAAAGTCTTATTTCAGAAGGTCATTTGAGTTTTCACAGAATCAAAACATGACTGAGGTTGGAAGGGACCTCTGGAGGGCATCTGGTCCAACCCCCCTGCTCAAGCAGGGCCACCCAGAGCAGGTTGCCCAGGACCATGTCCAGATGGCTTTTGAATATCTCCAAGGAAGGAGACTCCACAATCTCTATGGGAAACCTGTGCCAGGGCTCAGTCCCTCTCACAGTAAAAAAGTATTTCAAAAGTGTTTCCTGATGTTCAGAGGGAACCACCTATGTTTCAGTTAGTGCCCATTGCCTCTGATCTTGTCATTGGGCACCATGGAAAAGAGCCTGGCTCTGTCCTTTTTGCAGGTGCAAAAAGGTTCTCTTCAGGTGAGAACCCCTCGAGCCTTGTCTTCTCCAGACTGAACAGTCCCAGCTCTGTCAGCCTTTCCTCACAGGAGAGATGCTCCAGTCTCTTCATCATCTTTGTGGCCCTTCATTGAACTCTCTCCAATATGTCCATGTCTCTAGTCTATGGAGGAGCCCAGCACTGGACCCAACACTCCAGGTGTGGCCTCACCAGTGCTGAGCAGAGGGGCAGGATCACCTCCCTCCACCTGCTGGTAATACTTTGTCTAATGCAGCCCAGGATATCATTTGCCTTCTTTGCAGCAAGGGTGTGTTGCTGATTTATGTTCAGCGTGGTGTCCACCAGGATCCCCAGGGCCTTTTCTGCCAAGCTGCTTTCCAGCTGGGTGGCCCCCAGCACGTACTGGTGCATGGGGTTGTTCCTCTCCAAGTGCAGGACTTTGTACTTCCCCTCATTGAACTCCACAAGGCTTCTGTCGGCTCATTTCTCCAGCCTGTCAAGGTCCTTTTGGATGGAAGCCAGTTTCGTGTCATCAGCAAACTTGCTGAGGCTGCACTCTGCCCCATCATCCAGACCATTAATGAAGATGTTAATAGGACTGGACCCAGTACTGATCCCTGGGGTACACCACTATTCACTGGCATACAATTAGACTTTGTATCCCTCATCACCACCCTCTGGGCCGAGTCATTCAGACAGTTTTCAATCCACCTCACTGTCTGCTCATCCAGCCCATACGTTAAAAGCTTCTCCATAAGAACCTTACCGGAGACAGCTGCCAAAGCCCTCACTGAAGTCCAGGTAGACAATATCCTCTGCCCTCCTTTCAGCTACCAGGCTGGTCACTTCATCATAAAAGTTTATCAAGTTGGTCAAGTTGGAAGTCAGCCATGCTGACTATTCCTGAAGATTTTCTCATGCTTAATATGCCTGCAAATGGTTTCCAGGATTAGCTGCTCCATCACCTTCCCAGGGATCAAAGTGAGGCTGTCTGGCCTGTAGTTCCCCGAGTCCTCCTTCTTGCCCTTCTTGGAGTCTTTCTAACTCTTTTTCTTTAGAGTTTCATCAACGTCAGAAGGACTCGGACCACACAGTTGGATGTTTTTGGTCAAGGATGTTTAGTATTCTGAGTCTGCACAAAATGCAAAGAAAGTCAAGAACTCTGGGATTTCTTCTGGCATTGGTTCAAGATCCAGCCAGCTTTTTTAGCAGGCTTCTCATTTTTCCATTTCATGCCTTGTCCTTTCAAGGCAGACTCACAAAAGGCAAGCAGTATTTAGCTGTCTTGTTCATGAACCCTGAATTAAATATCTTTACATGTATACACAAGGACCCAGAAGGGCATCCCGCTAGGTCTTAATTAACTCCATCCATTGCTTGGTCTTTGGTACCATGCATCACCCAAGATGAACAGTCCAGGAACCACTTCTGGGAGCAGGCATCTGCTTTCTTTCCTTACAGAGGAGACTTCTCCTCTGTTTCTAAAGCACTATGTTGTGAAAAAGCAGGAAAGATGACATTGCATCTTTGTGGAACAGCTCAGTGGTTAAATATCCTGTTCACAGCTCAATGATGCTTAGTTGCATTAATTCCTCAGGTTTAGCTGTTAAATTCAGAGTGACACCCTCCAAGCCAACAGGGGTTGAGGCACCCTCCACCCTTGCTATGGAAGCTATCCTGCACTACAAAAGAAGAATTAATTAGCAATGGGACTACGGAAAGAGGGAGTGGGGATAACAACATGGAATAGTCTCCAGGACACACCTGGACCTCTCCAGGGGAAGGAGTTTTGTTTCACTCACTGGTCCCTTTCAAACATTTTATGCAGTCTTCTGAAGGAAAATATTATCCAATCAAAGCACCCTAGGATTTTGCAGTCTGTCTTCCAAAATTAGCACAAACTATCTGTTTGCATCTCAAGGCAACTGGATGTGATCTGTGTCTAAAGGGACACAGACCATTTCTGTCAGGCCCAGCTCCTTGATGCAATGGTGAAGGACCATGCAATATTGCACTTGCCGTGATGCAAAGCACTGGTCTCAGCATCTTGCAATCCCAATCCCAAAGCTCATATTCTTCCTGGACCCTTCAAGACAGAGATTGTCACACAACTGCATCAGCATCACAGACAGACAGATGAGTCCCTGAGCAATCTGTATCTTTTACAATCCTTTGTGAAAAGAGCTTGTTGATTTCAAAGGTATCCTGGACTATATTTTACGTTACTGTTGCCTCCTTAGATAAAAGGGCACAATTAGACCTTTCATTCTACAGATGTCCCTTATGTGGAAATTACCTCCCAGCTCTCAAAATAGCTATGGCTGGCAGAGGCAAGTCATTCCCAAACCTGTTGCAAAAATGTGAGATAGATGAGATCAACTGCTTTGCTAGCCTTGCAGGCTTTCTGATCAAGGTACTTCTTTCCCTGTGTAGAGAGCACATGTCCTGTCAACATCATTACAGTTAGTGTTGCTAACTTAAGTTTTATGGAAGTTATTTATAGCTTTCCACATTACCACTTTGGAACCGTAGAAGCCCTCTTTGTCTTGTTTCAGGGCAAATTTAGGTTTGTTCTGCCTGTGTTCCAGACTAACCAAATCAAAAACCTGGAAGCTGTAAGGAGCTGTCAGCAGGAGATTGCACTCAGACTAATAAGCTCTGTAATAACCTGCAATAGATAACCCAGATGTTCCCCAATTTAGGTTACAACCAGATTGTTATTAAGCTCCTTGACCTGGATGTAGCACAATTTTTGCTGTACAGGGTTGAATGTCACTCTGAGTCCTGAAGAGTGCAAGTCCCACGCTTCGCCACAATATGTCTGACAACGTGTGGATGCTGCATGAGGCAGTAGTAAAAATCTAACAGTGGGAATTTCCTCCCTTTTTATACCTGCTGCTGTTCAGCACCAACCCTGACCAGCTGAAAAGACATCATTTCATATGAGGTTGCCAAATTTTGCTGAAGCAAACGGGCTTATGTAATTTTGATCTTTTCACAAAGCTAAAAATACAAAAAAGGGAGTGGAAGGGAGGTGATGAGGGAATCATATTGAGAGCTTTAAATATATAGAATAGAACTAAGTGAGCAATAGTTGTATTTAGTAGCTAGAAGGACCTTTTGGAGCATGAGAGAGAAAGAGACAAAGATTTAAATTCAATTCTTTTCTTTTCCTATTATGCAGAACTGCAGCATCAACAACCAGCAATTGAGAGAAGAGATACATCATTAAACTTATTTATAGCATTAACTACTTTGCATTCATCCACACAAGTGAAACTGTAAAAAGAAGAAAAAATTATAAAGGGAGTGTGTGGTTCTTTCATTAGCTTGTCTGTAATGTTGGATTGGTCCATAAATTAATGTGTAAAAGAGGACAGAAAAAAAAAAAGAATTCAAAGCTTTGCCATTGTAATTACAGCTCTTTAAATATCAAAAGACACAAAGAAAGATTCCTTTTGAAAAGAGTACCGATTCTTTTGGCAAGCCACTATTAAATACTTGCATAAATCTACAGTCTGTATTCTGCAAGTTGAGGTGACATTGCTATCATGGCTTACAGGTCTTTTCGTGTGACTATTGGTGCACTTCAGTATTATTTATATATTTTATCAGGACACCTTGATGAGACAAGATACCTTCCTTCTGTCAAGGGTGAAGGGCTAGGAAGTAGCAACTAAGAAAGCTAGCGAGAAAAAGGGCCTCGGTCAAAGGTCAGCTAATTGACTCCAAAAGTCTCTTTGGTACAACTCAGACATCCAAGTGCAGTTTCAGCACGGATTTACCAGTAGCTCCTCCATAGCACAGCCCATGTGCAAGTACCATGTCACAGCAGACATGTGGCTCCATCCCTCTCTCTTCCAGTTTACACAATATTTGGCCCCAGAAAGCCACCAAACCTACCAGACAAAATATTTTAGTAAAACATCCTCTAATATGCAGAGCAGAGTGGTTTACTTGGCATTGGAATTTCTAAATGAAATGCCACAGATCTCAGCTCTCACCCCCAGTTTGCTCCCTCCCAGGTAACCTTTCCCCACAGTCTCCGCCTTTGGAAGGGTGCCACAGTTAAACAGATCTCATACTTGACACCAGTCAGGATAAACTAATGACCTGCGGTCCTATACATTTCACAGATTGCAAACTTACTCAAGTTCAGTCCCATATGAGAGCAAGTAGTTCAAGATATTTTCTAAAAATGCTATATCCCACACTGTGTGTGGTTTCATAGACAAAAAGAATCACGCACTGCACCTGCAATAATTCAGAAACAGGCTTTTTTTGAAGCTGAACAACTGCTTCCACAAGGCTGAGGTCAAAATGTGTGTGAACAGCTGCAGCTTCTAAGGGTTTTTCAAGGGGCTGGCTGTTTCCTCAGGCTGCAGCCTCACAGCTCTCAGCCTGCCCAGCAAAAGTTGCCCTGTTGATGCTCAATAGCCACAGACAGATCCTGCCTGGAGCACAGCAGCATTAAGCCTTGGTAACAGCACAGCCTGTCTTCTGATTTGACACTTTCAAACAAAATCCAGGGTACGGCTCATCAAATACACAATGGAAGTAGAGAGTGCTTTGGTGAAAAACAGCAACTTTTCCCCAGCTCCTAGAAACATAAACCAATGCCCAAAATGGGCACTTGCAGGACAATTTTTCTGAAGCTGGGAAGCCTGGCAGCTCTCCTCATCTTGGTCCTCAAACATGCAGTCAGATCAGATCAGATCAGAGGAGGCACCATCCCTCCTCACTTCCAAGTATTAATTTTTTTTTTAAAAGGTAATCCAGCTGCAGGGAGAGAAGTACAGTGTGACCCAGTTGGTCCCCCAATGGGAATGACCCAGACTACAGGAGGGAAACAGGAAAGGACCACTTCAGCCTTCATTGCTGGGACATGGCAGAAATGTAGACCCCAGAAGCAGTGTGGGGCACACCACAGAGAGCTTCTTCCCATAGCTCATACTCAGGTATTGCAGGTGAAACAGCTATTTACTAAGTGCAATATATTTACAAAGCCAGCTACACAGTTTGGGCAGTATCTCTGTCAATGGTTCATATTTGAAGCAAACTGGATTTAAGATTCAGTGGGAGGAAAAGCAGCTGCTATCACAGATACCCTAACCATCAAAAATATCCAGTACTTTTTCCACTAACTTGCTTGCTAGTGATAAAGAAAAAGTTCAAGAGCAGACCCTTGAGGTACACTATTGCCTGCTTCTAAGATTGACTTGACACCATTTAGTACAACCTATGTGCATTCTTCTTTGCAAGCTAACAAGCCAATTAATTATGAAAGGCAACAGGTTTTGGCCTAAAGCCAAATCACAGTGGTGTCATTAGTCTCTGCTTTGTAACAAAATCAAGAGTCCTGCCTGGATTACATTCTCTGAACTCTTCAGTTCAACCATACTGTGCTGTAGGACTCCAAGTAGGTGCTGACACTTAAACACACATCCTAATAGTAGGCACAATGAAAGCAATAATCAGCCCATATTTGTAAAGGATTTTTCATCTTTAGATATTCAGAATCCCTTTGGAAATATGTGACCTCAAACCAACAAGCCCCTCCTGTGCATCTACCCACCTGAAGACGAAGGGACCTCACCTAGGCTAACATATAAAGTTTAGCCTGGAGGCTGCCTGCCCACCAGCAATGCTCCTACCCTTAACCTCCCTCCAGCCTATTCCTGCCCTCTGTATTGCCCCCATGCCTGGATGTCCTGACCTCTGATTTTCTGCAGATTATCCCTAAAGACTGATTGCTCACAAATTTAATTTCAAGGAACAGTATTTTTAGAAAACAGGTAAAAGCTGTATACATGACATATTTTGTTTCAAAGAAGATTCTAATTTAAATATGAAGTATGTTTTTGACACTGAAAAGCAGATCTGTTGGGTGTACTATATACATTTTAAAACTATACACACAGGGAGAAAAAGAAAAATCAGTAAATTCTGAAGCAGAGCCATGATTTCAAGCAGGTTGGTGATACCCTGAAGATTTTGCCCAATTAGGTTGCACTTCTACCACAATACTTTTAGGTCTCCCTCCAGAGGCATCTTCACTTTCCACCCCATTTCACCACTCAGCACTGCTGTGCTAACCCCTGGACTCGCTGAATTGCTGAGCAGGCTGGAGAAGCTGCCATGAGCCTCCCAACCCATCGTTGCACTGTGCATGGCCAAGTGATACAAGTGAGCTGGCTGCAGCAAGCCAAGCAAATTGCTGTATTCATAAATCGTAAAGGCTCAGTCTGAATTTCATTCAGTATTATTATAAAGCGTCGTAGTTTAAGCTAGCAGGATCAACGGCTCATCTCATCTGATTTCTGTATAATGTGAAACAATGGGAATTCACCCTGTGACTTCTGTGTTGCTATTGCTGCTTCTGATAAAATATTATTCAAACATATCGAGGAAACCAATAGCAAACACCTGAGATGTCTATCTACGTTAAAGTTTTATTACTGCTGAGATCTCAAAAGGCTTAGGAAACATCACTGAACATTGTTTCATACATTCTCGTGAAAGGGTAACATAATAAAACCAGGTCAAACAACACTGAATATTAAATTTAATGTAAAGTATGTAAAAGAAAGAAATACAGGAGGTGTTGGAAGAATATTAAAAGAATCACAGAATTACAGAATCATAGAATGTCCTGGGCTGGAAGGGACCCGCAAGGATCATTGAGTCCATCTCCTGTCCCTGCTTAGGGCAACCCCAAAATTCACACCAAGAGAAGGGACAAATAACCGTACCTGTGATTGGGGGGGTTTTGGTGAGGGTTTTTTTTGGGTAGGTTGTTGGTTTATTCAACTGGCACACAAAATCATTTTACATCCAAGGAAAGATGCAATTAATTTTCCTCATTTTTTTTCTGACTAAATTTGGAGCAGCTGAGAGGTTGGTTATTTCTAACCATCTTTAAAAATGGACTTATAATGTTGCCATCTGTTGGCATGTGACAGATATAGCATCCCACGATTCCAGACAAAGTCACAAAGATGCAGAAAATTAAAGGGACAGATGTGAGAAATACATGCTCTCATTTGGTTCCAGTGTTCACATCTGTTCTCCTCAAAGGTTTTTCAATCATATAAATCTATACTCAGAAGCTAGTACCTTGAAATGTTATGGCATTTCTGGTAATCATAAAAAGCATATTCTAGTAGAGTTTACTGCATCACTGGATTCATAAAAATCTGGTTTCCATCAACAGGACGCAAAGTACATGGCAACATTACTTGTCTGCTTAACTTCCCTCTTCACAAATCACAAGCAAAATGGTAAGTGACTGATGCAACTGTAACAGAACTGCAAACACACGATTTCAACAGGTATCTGCAGATAACGTATGTTTACACGAGACCTTCAAAGGAAATCAGCGTCTCTTTCTAATGGTCACTGTATGCTGCCCTGTCCCTGTGTGGCTGACGGAGAGCGTTACTTCTATCCTGCTGGTGTAAGGGCATTTCTTTTCACTGAAACGGTTGCCTGCTATTGCAAGCACATCTGTCTTCATTTGCAGTGTCACTTATTTCTTTTTAGAGTGCTTTTGGCAGGCTGGCTCCTAATGCTTCCATCAGCTGTAAAGATTTTTCCCTCTCCCTGTTTCCCTGTCCCAGCCCCTGTACTCACATAGCACCAGTCCTCTCTGGCCCTGTAAGTTCCTTCACTGTGTTAGATGGTGTGAGACCTCACTGCTCCTCACAGGCAGGAGATGAAATAACCACAAAAACAGACAGAGAGTTCATTAATCCTCCCTTTCCTACCTTCATCTTCTGCCTGTTACCCTTCTCTTCCTTTGGATTTGAACCTTGCATATCATTTTCAACCAATAAGGATTAGAAAGCACATTTTTTCCCCTCATCATTCCATGAATTGGAGTGGGGGCTAAGGGGACTGGCGTATTTGTGAGACACACACATATGCTTCTACGGGCAAACTTGTACCTCCTTTTTTATTCACAAATAGGTTTTAATGGTGAGTAGAGAAATGATGCTCAAATTCTTATTTTTTCCTTGGATACAGTGAACCCATTTTCACCTGAATACAACATACCTCCTCCTCTGGGATACACTACATAAATTCTCTCTCAAAATGGCAGTGCCATCAAAAATTAAAAGGCATAGTACAAAGTAAACATTATTGGAGCTACATAAGCATGCTGATAATTCACGTGAACAGTTTTCAGTATTTACAGAAAGCATTGACTGATACAGTTCACTGGCCCCGTGAGCACTATGTTAAATTATTAAAGTGTGAGCAGTCTTTATTTGTATTGCAATAATATTCTGTATCCCCAGCCCAGAACCCTGGTGTGCTCAGCACCGTACAACCACCAAATCATGATCTGCATTTGAGTATGAATTTCTTTTTTCCTTTAAGAACTGATTTTATCTTTGACAACTCCTCATTTTTCTACATATTTTCAATTATTTTGAAGCAGAAAATGACCTGCAGGCTACCAATCGGAAGTCAGAATTCCTCCACACAGTTTCTACATGAAACACTGAAATAAGTTGAAGAGCCTAACTATTGCATATTTCAGAAAGGCCAGTAGCCCACATAAATTTCACAATACATGAGCAGTTACGTGCTTGGCTTTAGCTGATAAGAGATACTTGAACACAACAGAAGCTTGAAAACAGCAGAAGTAACCACAGCTTCTTAAGTTTCAGATGCCAGTAAGCAGTAGGACCAGTGACTCAATATATCCCTTCTGTGGGTTGCCCTCAGCTTAAATCTTGTGGCCACACAGTAGGGCCATAATTTGTATTGCCATGAGAAGCAAACCCAGGGGATAAAGAAAAGACAGTAAAATTAGGGCTGTCATGTCTAATATGGAGTCTCTCAGAAGTCTTTTGTCTTATATTTAATTACAGTTAAAAGTGCATTATATTTATATACTTACTACAATTCGGTCAGAAAACAGGGGTAGGATAGGATTTATTACGGAGGAATGTGCAATTTCAATATGTGCCATAAATTTTTCAAGCGACTTTTCCTTGTAGAGTCAAGGTGCTTTTTTGGCATGTGAAGGAGGAAGATATCACCTATGTCATCTTCTGCAGAAGGGAACAAGAATACTAGTCATCTCAGCCACCTCCTACTTGACTTCCTTGATAACATCACTCACTGCTTCCCTACCTATATAATAGCCAATCATTTTTCCAGTTCCTAAAATCTTCTTGCAAACATTTTTGACCATGTTCATTCAGGTCCAACCTCACCTACCCTCTGGTGAACTTCTTGTCCCCGATTTAAATGTCTTCCCTACTTTACCCTCTCCTGTTCATTTATTCTTTTCTTTTTTTTGTGCCTTCTCCTATGCTTCTGGTGATAAATTCAAAAGTTGATCTACCTTTAGCAATTTCTCAGCTATTTTCGTGTTTTCATCCATACTGATAATTCTGCACAAGACCTCCCATTTGAGCAAATTACTTATACAACTGCCTGTCTCTCAAATTCCTTCCCAAATGAGTTTTTTTTTTCCCCCAAATTAACTCTAGGACTATGAAGAATAGCTACACATGTTGGTTTTCTTCACTCAAACTCCTAGTTGTGGTAGAGATTCATGTCACCTAAGTTTACGCAAGTGACCAAAAAGCCTACATTGGAAGTCTAGATGCAGTAGGCTAGAGCCTAATAGTTTAAAACAACTTCACAAAACAAAAATGAAAGAGCCTCTGGGAGCTGATTCCATATTTGTAAGACCTGAACCATGACTGGAGACAACCTGCCTCTCTCCCTCCATCAATTAGGAAGCAAGCTCCTGACACAGGTGTGATGAAGCTGAGCTGATGACTTCAAGAGCTTTTGAGAGATGCTTGGTGCACTCAAGAAGTAAGGTGTTATATAGAAGAGAGTCATCATGATATCAGACTTCAGCTGCACTGAAAAGAAGAGCATAATCAACAACTGAATTTATGAGGCACCCTATGCTGTCAGTCTACGTTAGTCAGTCTTGCGTCTCGCCTACAGTGTCAGGGACATAAGCAGAGAAACACTCATTTTTCTGATTACTGAAAAGGCTCAAGCACAAATAAGGTACTGGGATGCTCAGCACTTCCAAAACAAACACAATTCTGGCCTTGCATTGAATGCAATTTTATAATTTTTAATTAATATCCAAAAAACAATAGACTTCTGAGTGCAGGTATGCTCAAGTTTAGAGAGCAGTTATCTTCAGGTTTAGAGAGCAGTTCAGTAGGGGGATTCAGTGTGAGGCTGAAATACTTTCTGGCATCTGTATGTTGACAGGCATGACTCATTAGCAGAGCACATTGTGTAAACGGGCACCCCACTCTAGCCCTGACCTGAGTGGGAGGCGGCTGTGGAGTCAAGACTACATCACAGGAGATAGAAGCAAGTCCCATATCCGCTCATGCAAACAACAGGCTAACAGTGCATTATATCTCCCTCCCATAAAGCCACTGCTCATAAATGCAAAGTGATGCATCCTTAGGAATTAAAAGTTACCAAAACAAGTTCATTTCAAATCCTGCATCATGAAACAAACAATTTTTTTAAAAGACTAATTTACAAATCAGGAAATGTTCACCTGGCCATTTCTAAAAGTAAAAATGCTTCAGGATGCTCAATGCTCCTATGTCACTAGGGAAAGGCTGTGTAAAAAGTAATTCTGTTTATTTGTTTATTTATTTATCCATTTTCATTAATACCCAAGATTGTATCATTTCACACACTAGAAAGTAATTGCCAAAAATACACTTTCAAAACTGTATAAATTGATCAGAAAGTGCTGATGAGATGAATCAACTTATGCAGACCAAGGAGAAATATGTTCATAATTCCCTCACAGCTGGAAGAGACCCAGTACATGGCAGCCTGCAAACAGTTGTAGCAAAGCCCTTTTCTTTAATGGTTATGATCAAACACTCCTACACCACTGCCATCTGCTGGCAAAAGAAAATACAAGATTCACTTTAAAAAAATTAAAAATTAGTAGTGTTTAAACATGAAGTTATAAGGCTGGAAAAGGAAGCATGGCTGAAGTATGGCACTTGCAAGGTTCAGGGCTGCGGCAGGCACCTACCTTCACCTCATCACTGGAGACACCCCAAGCTTGGAAAGCACATCACTTTCTGCCAGCGGCATCAGCAGCACTGCAAAATATTATTGCTTCCTCTTCAAAAGCACTCTCCTTTCCTCAAGAAAAATCAAGTCTTAAATGTTCCTTTATCAAAGACAGCAACGAAGTTCCTCTTGACTACTATTAGAGCTACAAGTGACATTTAGAAAGCACTGATCTTTTGGATAATTATTTTTTAAACTGTTACGATACCTGATCAAAAGAAGAAACAAAACGACAAAGTACAATACAAAGTCAACACACCACAACATTTTCATCCTCTCACTATTTAGTTTAGGTTTCCCATGAAATGCAGAGGAGTCTTCGGTGACAGGCACAGCATTACATGACAGAGACCTCAGACTTTCCTGGTAGCTCTTTGAATGCCACCGTGGTACATAATTTACACAAAACATTTACAGTACAAGTGCTGTATGATTTGCCCTGGCCAAAGAGTGGGTCAGCTGATCAATACAGATGGAAACACCAGCAGTGAGCTTTTCTATGCATTTCTTTGGGATTAACTGATGTGAAGGAAAAACATGCAGTTCTGAAAACCTAGTTATCAGTCCCGAAAAACAGAGCAGCCTTCACAGCTTTAGAACTGGTTAAAATTTTTCAATTAAAGAATGAGGTTTTAGATAGAATAAAAAAATAATAATAATAATAATTATTATTATTATTAGCGAACACTTTAAGGCCAACTCTGGGACTCTCTTTTGGGAAAGAATGTAGATTTTGTGATTTAAGGAGTTTTCAGGATTTTTCAATAGAACAAGGTTGTGCCTTAGAAACTAAAACAACCCTAAAACTTTAATCTATAAATCAACGCATTCATATTATGACAGGATCTGGGAGACTTGGTCATGGACCAGGACTCCTTTTAGCAGTAAGGCAATATAGAAAACTACAGAGGAGGGAGAAGAAAAAGGGGAAAAAAAAATATCCTTGCCTTACCATGCAGGGTTTCTAAGGTAACAGAAGAAGAAATACAATGAAGTCACAAATGGTGGATTCCATCCATCGGTTGGCCAGTGAATCATCCTAGTAGAGATTGCGAGAAATTTCTCTGAGCTGCCTTGGGTTCACATCACAGAATGCAGCGAGCTGTCCTGATGTCTTGCCATGGACAATAGACACTACTTAGGGATGACTACTTTAAACTAGACAGCTGTATAAAAGCCAGCTGAACATCAGTTCGTGGCAAGGGAAGTACAAGGAAGCCAGATGCTGCTGGTCAGCATCAGCCTTTCTGGTCACATCATCTAACAGTCCCTCATAAAGGCACAGAGAAGATGAAGACTTTGAAGGAGGATATGGAGATAAGTTGGTAGCACGAAAAAGAATGGTGGTATTTATGTGAAAAATTAAAAGATAGAAATTGGCATCTTAGGCTACTTCAGAGGAAAAAGTTGGCATATTCACAGTGAAAGAAAGAAGGTGGGTAGGCTGGGAAGGAACTGTGAAATGAAGCTTGTGTGTTATGTGCTAAAGAAGTGATAAAGTCTAAGCAATGGCTTAGGGGGAAAGAAAAAAATCTTCGGCTGTGTCCTGCACATCTGAATAGAGTAAGACTGCAATTCCATGCCCAGATAGATGTTATAAAAACTGACACAGAAAATTAGAAAAATTTACCTGTGTAATTGGATTGAAAAGACCTTCTCTCTGGAAATACAAAAAAATCTTCAACAATTGGCTGTAACATGCAAGAGAGGCAGAGATGATACCCAAAAATATACCTTCCTTTATAGGTCTAAGTAAGAAAGCAAAGTTGCCTTCAGAGATAAAAATGGGATGTGGATGTGTGAATATGTAACAGAAAGTTTGTCTTCTTTTTTACATATTATATGTATGCTTTATATATGTATGTATAAAACAAAACATATTTGTATTTATACAAATATAAAGGCTATAAATATAGACCCTTTGGGGATTTGAGTTAATGGCTGGACATTTATGAAGAGATATCACAAAGATGGAATGAGGTTTTTTTTCAGGTGGGGAGGAGAAGGTAGTTTGACAACAGAGAGTAAGTTTGCAAGTGTAGAAATAATAGCAATCTCTGACAAATACAATTTAACTAAGGCACCATTCATTTGGGGAGGGGAGGGGGCAGGGAGCGGGAACAGAGGAAATAATAAAACCAGATGGGATTTCCAAATGACATGTAGTCAAATCAGTCTTATCACCGCTAAAAAAAAAAAAAAAAACTAGGAAGAAATCATCAGGAGCTTGTAAGAGTCACTTATGAGGAGTACAAGGGAAAGAAGCAGAACAGGAAATGTCCTCGCATAGAATTGGAAAAGAAAAGCTAAAGTGATAGCAGGTAGGACTTCCAGTGATCTTAGAGAAGCCAAAGTGAGGATGGGAGGGAAAAACCCAAGAGCTGAGAGCAGATAAGGAAATCAACTCTGATAGATCAACAGTCAGAGAGCAAGCAAGGGAGATGTACCCAATGATCTGTACTAGAGAAGATACTGTGATGGCTGGAAAGAGGGAATAAAGCAGTGGAGACAGAGGGCACAGTTTGCTAAAGAATAAGTTAGGTGAATGATCTTTTGAGGGAAGCTTGAAACAAGATTGCAGATCAAACTAAAATGTTAGAGAAAGAAAGCACACAGCTAATGTAGAGTGGGTACTTGATACAGAAATGAAATCTGAAGTATTAATTCCCATTCAAGTCAAAGGAAAGCATATCTATGGTTTAGTTTTTCAGCCTATAATCTAGGCTATCTCAAGAGATCAAGCCTTCTCTTTGCCCAGGAGCCCAGCTTCCATGATCAAATATTAAAGCACGTGTGTTATGGAACATAACTAGACAAATGGAGCATCATAGAGAAGTAAACAAGCAATATGGCATTGAGCAGAGATTTTGCAAATGAGAGAGGAAAAATATCAGCATTTTCCTTCAGTTTGGGTCTGGAGTCTATCCTGAATTTGAATTAAGTGTCAAGATGAAACGTGAGTGTAGTTAATTATTTAAAGATATGACGCTTTGGGAGAAAGCCTTGTTTTTTTGATAATTTGTGACTAACAATTTTTTTATTACACTTTCTTTTGAATAATATTTTAAGCAGTGCATCCTCTGAAGTTCCCATGAGCTACAATTTGAGTGTGGTAAATATCATGCTTCGGAACTCAAAAATAATCTTCTATATTCCAAATATTATAAACATGAAGATGTTGGAACACTTCTTTTTCTTCCTTTGTGCAGTTTCTTTTTCTTCTTATAACCTTGGGGGACTGTTGTGGATGTAATGGAAAATACTGTATCTCACTTGTTGTCCACTCATGCCCCTAAGCTCTAAGACCAACAGTAAAACAAGCATAAAACCACACCCTGTATTTTGAAAGTTTAATAAACGCTACAAATGCTTATCTAGATTAAGTATATTTTTTTCTAATTCCCTTATCAGTGTCATAGCAAGTATGGATTTTTGGTTGATTATTTATTTCTAACATGGTTCATTTGGAGGGATTAGCTCACTCCCCAAACTGTGAAGCTTTGCCATTCCCATTCAGAAAGCAGCTAATGTAAGGACTAAAACAGTTTGGTGATATCATGACTGCAAATCTAATGTAGAAACTGCATCTCATGACGCTTCAGCTTCTACTCTGTCCATTGGACTATATAACCTGACATCCAATGGGATTCAACTGACTGCAGCTCTTCCATCCCACTTTTTGAAAAGTAGTGCTTTACTAGTCTAGTAAAAGGTCCCTGGGTCAAGTATTTAGAAATCATCTATCCTGACTGCATATCATCCTTTTTCAAGTAAGTAACATGAGACATCTATCGCAACAAGTAGGATAGCAACGACTATCAGATGCATGATAAACTATTCAATAGTAACTAGGTTAGACCTATTATTTGTAGTTAATCAGAGAAAGAAAACAAATTTCTGAAGGCAAAAAGTCTCATACTGTGCTTGTCCAATGGAAAATCATCTAACTTAGATGAGAACTTTATTTCAACTCATTGTTTTTATGTCTACAAATAGTCATAAAATAATCCAGTTTCAAAAAACTCAGAATTCTTTGAAGACAGAATGAATCACATTAAACCAAACTTGACTATAACCAAATATTTCAATACCAAAACTAGTAGCAGCCTCTCGGAGAAGTAAACAGACCCAAATTTCATGCAACTGCATCTGGAATTGAGGTAGTATTCAGCCTTCTTTAATAACATTAAAGTTGAAGGATATTAAAGATCATGTGGCCAAAGCCTCTGAAAAAAATTGAGTAGTAGGCATCAGCAACCTTTGATGCCACTGGCACAGGTAAGATCTCAGCTTTTCTGAGGAGCAACATAGGTCTCCAGGCATCAGAGCATCATTCGGTTTTGGACATGAAGATCTAGTTCAAAGAACTAACAGCGCACACCAGCTCAATATCTACAACAGGGGACCATGGTTTATGGACCACAGACTACATCCACAAGGGACCAGACCGCAGAGTAGACCGACACTTTCAGTGCTTAACACCAATCAATATTATTCTGAATATAGCTGCAAGTTGGTTTCTTCATTTCTTTATTTGGTTTTGCTTTTATTTTTAATGCTTTGCTAATAAGCAGCTAAGTTGTCAAAGTTTGTAGAGTAACTTCCAACCTGATGATCTCAATAGTGTACAACTGCCCACAGGAATAAAAGTGCCAACAAGATGAGTTGTTTATCTCTGGGCCCCAGTGGCAGAATACAGCTACGAAGGCCAGACATTACATTTGCAAGAAGTGACAGAGTTTCAGCATCGAATTCATAATTGTAGCAGCCATAACTGAAAACTATCTAGACATGTGAACGGTAATAAGGAAGGACAACTGAATATGAGAAGATGAAGGTCATTGTACTATATAATACTATGCTGTCGTGTATTTTACTACATGACGGCTGGAACCTAACAAGGTCAACCTGTCAAAAAAAAAAAAAAAAAATCTTAAGAAAGTGATTACAATAGACAGACATGCCAGAGTGCCCCAGCTTTCATTTGATGCTCTGTCTACAAATTAAGAATGGCATGATTAGTTTGCAGGAAAAAAAGAATGATATCAGCAAAACTACTGAAGTAAAAAGAAAGGTTAATTCTACTGTTGTATACTGGAAACATATTTGTGTATTAACCCAAACGTTGTTTAAAATAGTCATCAAAATTCCTCAGCCTTTTTTCTCCTCATTTATGTGGAGATTTTTTTTTTATGTGTTTTAAACTAATTGCAAGTTCTTAGAACTTCAGGTTATTAGATTTTTGCACTTTCAACTAAAGGAGCTGTTTCAAATCAACAGTAAAAACCCATAGACAACAAATGATTGCCATAATTCTTTCAAGAGGAAAATGGCCAACCATCCACCAGCAAATGGGTAGCTTGAATGAATAAGTGGGAGCAAGAGTGAAAACAAACCATAAAGATGGAATGTATGAAAGTTGTTTTAGTTGAAAGCACTCTCTCATGCCATAAACATACACTAAAATAAGATTAAAGAAAAAAAGATTTCTCTCCTTTTGCAAACCTCACTTTATTAGCACTAGAAAGTTTTCAAAGTAAAAACATCAAGGAGATTAGGAATATCTGTAACTTGACTTGCAAAATGTCTTTGCAATGTTCTGAAAAATAAAATACACTTCTTAAATAATGCTCTAAGTTCAGGCAGTATACATTTAAGTAAAACATCAATAATCTCAATTAAAGAATTAGCGGGTATAACAGGATTTCAAATATAATTACTATACAGAATGTAAATTTTAATTTTGATACAAACAGGGTCTTAAACCGCAGTTAAAAAAATTATGATTTCTTTAACCTAAAAAACTAACGTCCCAAGACCTCTGCACACCCATTTGAACAAACAGCAGTAGAAAATCTGTTAAGGCAGATAAATTGTTGCCATTAGATTTAAAGACTGCTCCTTCTGAAAAGGACAAACCTACTGCCCCTTCCTTGCTGCCCAACGAAAAATTCCATCAATCTACAGCTGTGGCAGAGTTATTGAATTAAAAAAAAAGTGAAGAGAACACTCATTCAGCTCAAGCTCTAAATTTTTAAAAGCCTAAATCTCAAGAGTTTATATGCTAATTCAATCTTTCAAAAAACTCAAAAGCAAGAAAAAGTCCATGTTTTGATGCTCCAATTTCAGAGCAAATACCCAAGTCCAGGCAAAACAAGATTTTGTTTTTACTTTGAAGTCAGTGCAAGTACTTACAGTAACCTAAAACTCCATGAATGGCCAGAATCTTGATTTTAATTGACTGTGTTTTCTTTACAGAGCTCTGCGTGTAGAGATTTCTTCCTGGAAGCGTCATTATTTTGTTTAGAACACAGACTAATAAATTCATCAAAACTAGAAGAATTTTTATCATTACTGTTTTAACAAAGTGGTTGTCATTTGTGGGTACAGAACTATTGCAGGACCATAACTGATAGCACACATCTCATTAATTATTATTAATTACATTGGAATCCTGTTGGGAAGTATGAATTCCTTCCTTTCCCCAGTGATTTGTTAACATAGAAGTCAGACTTCTGCATTATTTTGACTGCACATGACTAATATGACTTTGGAATCTCTTTATTTGAGAGTTTGTAAAGTTAATTTAGATGCACTCAATACAACAGATACTGCAACATGAAATATCACATTTGGGCTTCTCAGCTGAGACACTCCAGACATCAGCATCAAACCAAGCACTCAGCTTCCTCTGAGTCACAATTTTCTACAGGCAGGTCTTTTACTAGGAGACTTTCTCTCCTGCCAGTTCCACAGGACATCGACCTGTTTACCCACTTTTCTTGGGGCCAGGCAGCCACCAGCCCTACCAGACACAGGTGCTGTGTGGTTATATTGCTTATCATTTACAACTGGAAACCATTTTGGTCTCTTCCTCCATCACCTTCTATTAACGCTTACTTTATCTCTTTTTTCACACTATGTCCAGAAATCCCTTGCTCTGCTTCTTCCAAATACAATACTACACAGCTAGGCACAGACAACCCCATGATCTCATGGATATCCATTTAACATTCAGTAAAAATCACTCTCAGGTGATCCAGAAAAGTCTTAGGTCCTCAGTATAGCAGTACCTGATGTTTGTCTTCATCCTTCTTGATTTTTTCCTGTTCCTGAAAAAGTTCCTAAAGGAAATTTTGAACTAAAGCTAACCTCAAGCATTCAAGAAGCTGCTCTTTGAGCAGCAGTTTACTCCACAGTTAAGGATATCCAAAGCTTACAGAGCACCTCCTCTTTAAAATAAGTTTGGTTACCACTTCTTGCAGACCTTTTATCTCAATTAGCAGCAACCAGACTAGTTAATCGTAGCTCTGCTAGCGAGGAGGTTTGCTGTGGCTCAGGAACTGGCATAAGCCACACCCAGACTGCCAGCATGGGCCCTCACCCAGATGCAAATGCAACATATCACAACACCATAGTCAGAGGCACAGGTTACTATAAGAGCAGTCCAGGTATAGGGACAGTCTAAGGAAGCTCAGACACCAGAAGACAGAACAGGATTAAGACAACACAAATGCTGTTTAAAAATTCTTCCCTTCTCGCACCGCCTCTGTGCTGCAGCTCTTGAAGGAGCACATACCACGTCTCAGCTACTGCACAAGAGCTCTCCATGGATCTGGAAGTTGCAGGCAGCACATTTGGTTATACAATGCACTCCAAGGAGCTCATCTTATGTATAAACCCTTTGGCAGCTTAGTTTCCCATCTAACTGTCTATGTTTTAAAACTACTGCCAGAGCTTACATACAGGGAGTTGACCATTGCACAGAAGTGATAGGGTCAGCAAATCTGTCCCTCCTTACAATACGTTTAGTTCTACAGGTGGTATAGAAGCAGAAATGCTAGCATGAAAACAACATCGAGCTGTCTGGCTGTAATTAGGGCTTCTAGCATGCCCATGAAGTCTTACTTCCATATGCACTTAAACTCTGGACTCTTATTTTTGTGTGCAGATATACAAGCCTAGGTTTTCTAAACACAGAACACAGGCGTTGGTCCCGAGTGCTTTTTCATCTTCAGTTAAATCTTTTTCCACTGATGCCTAATGATCTTCAGTTAAATCTCCTATTCTTAAAGAAATATTTAATAATTTGCACTGAACTCTGGACTGATTTCAAAGATCTGACAGATCGATACAGATTTCTGTGCACCGGAACAACGACTATGCGCCATCCTTTAAGGGACACTGAAGTCTCCACTCTTCACATCCAAACACTGAAAACATTCAATGCCCTTTGATAACAAGACAGATCTGCGTGCTGTTTGCCCACAGAGGTAAATGTTAAAAAAAAAAAAAAAAAAAAAAAAGCAAAAAAAAAAGCAGTTTGTCGAAGTCCACTCCAACATGCACGTTCGCCGACAAACACTCGGTAGCTCTAGAAGGTACGCCAGAAGAATTGTGAACATGGGATGGCAAGAAAAGCATGAAATGAAAGTCTCCCCTCACAAAGACACGGGTAGTGTTCAAACATTGAATCAGCATTGTATCTTAGATGTTTGCACAAAAAAACCCCAATAACCTGTGAACTGAAGAGGAATACCTGTTTTTTGAGGCTGATGTGCATACAGGATGTAACTAAATGGGCATCATCATGAAGAGTATACGTGGCACTCTTACTACTGCAATTCAAAACTAGAGAACTCCATGATAGCACAGTCCTGACGAAAAAAAAATGCGGTAAGCATGCTAAACTCTGCTTCTAAGGCAAACGTTATCATCTAGCTGTAGTTTACAGGAACTAAAATGCCTGGAGTAAAATCTCAACAGGCATCGATCTGCTCTAGGCAGCTAACTTCATCCTCCCACCTCCGCTTTCTCCTCCCACACCACAGTTTATGCCACACCGTTTGATTCAGGGAGCACATGCCTCAATATGTTTGTGGAGACAGTGTGTAGCAGTATGAGCTGGCATTTTTTGTTGTGGTTTCTAGCAGGTAATAAGCAGAGTCAATAATAATAATTTAAATGCCTTTTTCTTCTTACCCATTTGCTGCAGTCTATCCGTTAATAAGTTTTTTGAAAACACAGAAACAGATTTTGTGCACACATAGCTTGCTTTTGGAAACTTCTGTTAACATTCTCACAAAGCCCACACAGCTCCAGGCACTGTGCAAACATATGGGAACACATATACTGAAGTAAATACAAAACAGTAGATAGAAATATCAGTAGATATAAAAACGAGGCCACTAATAATACAGGTTAAAAATAACACAGGTTTATAGCACAGATTTTAGTAAACAATATTACACATTCTTGTAGAGAGTGTGCACATGTGACAAACTAATGTCATTGATTGCTCCACAAAGTAATGTTTTCAGAATTTATTTAGAATGCTAATATAACCAAATATCTAGCACATCTCAATACCTTAAGTGACACTATTGTAAAATGTATTGAACTATGATGGATTTCCCCCCTCCAAAACTCTCATCTGTCAATTCAGTTAAATATGAAGGGAAAAGGTGCTCTGCAACTTGAAGGCCCAGGTTTTTTTCTTTTAAAAGAAAAGCAAGCAAACCAAATCTCAATGGCTCCCTCTGCTGTCATGTCTTAGAAGTTTCATTATATTTGTAATTTTTTTTCCCTGCCCCAGTAAGCAAATAGCTGGTATTTTCACACATCATACAGTGTTCCAGCTCTGAAGAGTCAAAGACACCTTTATCCAAAAGCAAATTATTCAAGGTGCAATTAAATACCTGCTTATGAAGGCTGGAGCAGTAGTATCCCTTCATCTTTGCACAGCAGCTACGCACAGTATCAGGAAAAAATGTTTATGAATAGTTCATAACCTTCATCATCACCTTTGGGGTCAAGCTGGATTTAACTGCAGACAGAGATATGGATTTTGTCTCTGACAAAGCCAGATGAATTTCCATGAAGCAACTGTATCAAAGAGCAACAGAAGTTTCAAAGCTATGAGAACAGTCCTAGAGACAGAACACGTTTCTCCTAGAACAAAAAATACTCCACAACCAATTAAACAAGCTGGAGACCTATACTGCCTCTGGCAAGCACTCTGCCTCACTCTTTGGCAGCCCCAAGAGAGAGATGATGGAAGTTACCTGGCACAGGTGAGTAGCAAAGCAGCAATATCAAGGTGTCTTGCCACACAGCTGACAAGGACTTGTCTGCCTCTCAGCATCATGATAGGAAGCTTAGTGACAAGCACTCCATCGGGGACCTAACTCCAAGCCACAGAAGTTGACAGGTCCCTCAAAGGAACCAGAAATGGACCCCCACAATCTGCCCTCCCACACTTAAAGAAAAAAATAAAGGACTCTGAAGGACGTCATTTATGCCCAGCAATGTACAAAAAGGGATAATAAAAATCAACAGTTTTCTGCAGCGCTCAGTCAAAACACAGAAGTGCAATTTTAAGAGGAAAGCAAAATACTCGAGTACTTCACTTTCTAGGCAGTCAGTGAAAACCACCTCCCAAGCACATGATGTGCGGAAGGAGGCAGCCGAGGAGGGACCTGCTCAGCGAGCGTGGTGCTTCCCCCGCAAGCAGTTCTCCCGCCACCCTGGCCACCCAGCAGAGGCACAGGCTGCTGAGTGACACATTCCCCTAATGCTTCCCTAAAGTATATTTGGTGCCCGAGGTTAACGGAACGACTGCAGCAAATATTTCCATACTAGTCACACAATTTAACCTGATTGCTTCTGTCTTCCTTCCACTCAGAACCTGATACGTCCCAAACCGAGAGCTATATTTACCCCTCGCACACTGCAACATTTGACGGTCTCACAGTTCTAAATAAAGCAGCTTCTGTCATGCCCAGGACCAGCCGTATCCCTTCTCTGTCGGGACTCCACATCAGACTTCTTGGTGCATTTGTGGCGCCCTGTCTAAACCACGCTTAGATGTACACACTTAAATAGCCAGCAATCATCTTGCCCATCTGATGGTGAAATTGAGATCACTGGATGTTCCACGCTGTACTTACCCCACTTTTCATTTGGTATGTATTTAAACTGGTGGAAGACAGTCTCTCTCTCTCTCTCTCTTCCCAAAATGCTAAGGTAGCACTAACAGCTAGTCTAATTTTGCCTAAAGATTATACTCAGCTGCATCTGTCTCAATCACCTTTCTCCAGGAAACATGCTAGAAGCCATCACATTTCCACTCTTCCCATATCCTTGGCACAGCAAAACTATCCCCTAGATTTCGACTTTTGTTTTCTTTTTCCTTCTTTCCAGTACGTTTTTACCATTATGGCAGGCTAATTTACCTACAGGAAGTAAGTCTAGTTTAGTCTTTATAAAAGTGATACAAACACCCTAATATATTACTCTTTGTAAAGCTATACAAGCACTCTAATTTATTATTAATAACCTCTTAGCATGAAATGGCTTTGTTCTCTAGTTTTACTAGGCTAGGCTCACGAATTAAATTCTACCCATCCAAATTTAGATAATACTTCTAACATCCCAGATTTAGCTTAGAGGTGGACCATCCTAATCTAACATGAAAAATCTGAAAGAGCTTTTGAAATATTTCAAGTGAAAGATGCCCAAATAGTATTAAAATAGCTCCATATTTAAAATCTCCCAAATGCCTTCAGTTAACAATCATGGTTCTTTGCTATCAAAGCCTATATCAAGTGAATTTAAGTTTGGACTCATTTACCTAGATTGCAAGTACAAACGACTTCATCAGTTTATTACAGAGGCAGACACTGTATACAGGCATCAGTAGAAAAAAATAACTTAGAATGGCCAAAAAGTCAGATTCCTCATAAGGCACCCCGTAGTACTATCAAACACGCAAACATAACAGAGTAGTCTACACATTCACTTACCCCCAAATTAAATCTTATGACACTCGTGTTTGTATGAAGTTGCATCTTTAATTCCTCCAGTTCAGTCCAACTGCTGCATGCTTTCTTGGTTTACTGGTATTACTTTCCTGACTAGCAGGGCTGGAAGGAGCAGTTTTCATACAAGAATTACTGATATTACAAAGCCAAAAGAACTTCTGGCACACTTATACCTGCCGCTTCAACATACCTGATTCTGGAAAGCAAGGGGGTAGAAGAAGAATACAATTAGTTAATGCAAGCAGTTAGCAAGCCCATCCTCTGTGCTTTTTTAGACAGGAGAGAGAACACAGCCTCCCAGAGCTCCTCTGCATCTATTCCAAACTCTGCCTACAGAGCTAGAGTAATTATCCTGACTTGGGATCAACTGAGTGTCAGAAAGTCAGAAACAAAAGAAGTTTGTGAAACTTACCTTTACGGTATTTGCATGCTCGATTAATTTACTCCCTAACCCCAGCTATGTCAAGAAGTGTCCATGTGACTGGCATGAAGATTAAAGGATGTTTGCTGTTCAACAGAAAGACAGAGGTACCAAAACCCAGAAGGCTGACCGTATCCTGGGCTGCATCAAAAGAAGCGTGGCCAGCAGGACAAGGGAGGTGACTCTGCCCCTCGACTCTGCTCTGCTGAGACCCCACCTGGAGTGCTGCAGCCAGCTCTGGAGCCCTCAGCACAGGAGAGACATGGACCTGTTGGAGCAGGTCCAGAGGAGGGCCACAAAAATGATCCAAGGGCTGGAGCACCTCTCCTTTTGAGGAAAGGCTGAGAGTCTTGGGCTTGTTCAGCCTGAAGATGAGAAGGCTCAGGAAAGAAGGCTTATTGCAGCCTTTCAATACTTAAAGGGGGCTTACAAGAAGGATGGGGACAAACTTTTTAGCAGGGCCTAATTGCCAGGGGTAGTGGTTTTAAACTATAAGAGGGAAGATTTAGACTAGATAGAAGGAAGAAAAGTATTACAATGAGGGTGGTGAACCACAGGAACAGGTTGCCCAGGGAGGTGGTAGATGCCCCATCCTTGGAAACATTCAAAGTCAGGTAGGACGGGGCTCTGAGCAACCTGATCTAGTCGAAGATGCCCCTGCTTATTACAGGGGGGTTGGGCTAGATGATCTTTAAAGGTCCCTTCCAACCCAACCTACTCTACGATTCTACGAAAACAGAGAGAAAAAAAAAGACAACCCTGTCCCTCCTTTCCTGTAATGCTGTTAATCAGTGAATGAAGCCAGAAAACTGTGGATACCAAACCTTTCCATTTCACCACACTGCAGATACACCTGCTGTCCTGCATAGGTATCAGATGAGGCAGTCACTTTGTTTGCTAGCCCGGTGGAGTTAGACTCCTGCACATCTGAACTGATCCTGCTCCAGTCTCACCAGACATGATCCAGCTGTGAGTCAGAAGCCTGCAGCAGGCCAGGGGTGCTGCTGAGCTCATCAGCCTGGTTGCGAGCAATTTGGGTAGCAAAGCTCATTCGTCTGACCCAGAACCACGTGGATACTGCTGTGTAGGGAAAGTGGGTAGCAGAGGTGCAGAACAAAGTTGACAACTAGATGAGCGCTTGCACAAACGACCTACGGCCACAATGTATAAAAAGGACTTTTTCCATCCTCGCTTTCACTCTCTTGGATAAAGATATCTTTATATCAGCATTAGAATAATCTGAGCTCTGTGTAAATTATGGTACACTGGAAATTCACAATCTGTTACAAAACGTCTCTACCTCTGTAAAAAAGGCTGAATACTCAGGTTAAAATCTGTAAAATATAACAGGCAATAGCCAATGGCATCTCACCCCTGTTCTGGAAGCAGAAGTTTCTGGAAGGAAAACGTGGATTCCCAAGCACCATTTCTTTATTTCAGAAAGTATTTAATCCAGCAAGTACACTTCAGGTAAAAGCAAAGGACCCAAATTTCACCTGGGAACAGGTTTTCCTCTGCTAATTCCTGCAGGCCCTGGGACAAGCATGGGGGAAGAAATCAGTAGGAAAGAGCAAACCCAAGCCAGTAACTAACCCAACGTCAAGTACATTTTGTCTTTGTACAGGGACAGAAGCACTTGATTCAGTGGGAGTGCAGCACCTGCCCCCATCTAACTGCTATATTTAGTTCTCCTGTAGGTTGCTGTAGTATGCTTCCTCTGGAACACCAAACATGTTCAAAGATGGAAACTTCAACCAAGTTCTCTCCAAAGGTAACTAACTGCTGGAGCTCGGAGTTATTTTTCCAGGGGGAAAACAGAGTGTGGAAAGTCTGTGGATAGTGCTTCTGGACAAATCTACTAACTGAAACTTGCCAACCACATTTCTGTCATGTGCAGTATAGATTTAATTTTGCAAAGTAAATGCCATTTTGCCTGTAGAATAACATTCCATTTATCATCTTGATAATTTTTCGTATTTGGTTAAAGGTTCTTTTTAACAAAGAAAATCCATGCTTAACTTTGTCCTTTTGAGAAAGTTCTCAATGGACTCTTTTGTTCTTGGCTGTCAAATGAGTCATGTTTCTACTGCAGATGTATTAATTTTTTTTTAAAAAATGTTTTGCTACAGTATTTCCTCCTTTTAAAGGTTTTCTGACTCTATTCAACTTGCATTGAGCCATTTGTATAACTCACAAATCATAAAGCAACTCAACTTATTCATTGAAGTAAAAATCCAGAAAGGGTCCCGATTTAGAAAGTTGCAGCCAGCTGGAGGTTAGGAGAGCATGCCAGAGGCAGTTTATGCTTTCCTTGCTCTTACGCTGCTCTTGAAATGTTTCACCAGTGGTTGTGGTCAGAGACAGGACATCAGATTAGCCAGATCTTTGGTCTAACTGCCATATCCATTCTTATATGATGCAATTTGTGGGAAGCTTTTGATTGTAAAATATCTGCAGAAAAGGCTGGGTTGAAATTTCAAGGTATTTTTGCAATGAAATTCTTGACTTGTTTAAACTTAGGACTGAAGTATCTTTTCGTACTTTCTGGATCTCAGTTCAGGCAATAAAATGAAACTTTTATTTACATATTTCATGTATTTATTTTTTAGGATCTTTTTTGAGCACAATGTTATGAATACTAAGACACATTATAGTGTTTCAAGAACTTTGTTTTAGAAGGAATCAGGAAAAAAAATGAACTGAGCGCAACTTAATACATCTTTTTTACAACCCACATTTTGATTCATTTCATTAGAGTTAGAGGGGTAAAAGACTCCTCCATATGTTTTTTGGGGGTTTACATTACAGTAAGATTTTAATTTGATCCGTATTGGCTATTAGCCTTGGTAACTTTACTGACCAGGGATTTTGGGCTAGACTTAAGTCTGTGAAGCTTTTTAATTAAAAAGAACATTGCCCCAGAACTTTGTTCAATATCAGACCATCCCATATAGATTGTGAGAACTACAAAATTGGATCCAAATCAGCCAACAGTGAGCCTTTTATTATTAGTGATGCCAGCTAGATGACGGGGGAAGGCTAAAACTGTCTAAAATCTCTCCTGCAAAATTTCATACTCAGAGGTGTAGTCTCCTTTCTCAGCACTTCTGTTCTTGTCTTTGAAAAGCTGCACAGAGCTCATCCTTCTTTAAATTTTGCTAGCAGATTAGTGGGTAAATTACTCGCCAACCTGGATGTTTCCCTCTTGACTTCCCTCCTCAGGCAGAACTGATTCAAGGTCAAGCTCTCAACTTTGTGCAGAAAGTTGCAACCACCAGAGAACTGCAGCCATCCTGGGAGCAGGCACACATTCTTTCAACTCTTTCCTCCTACCTGTGTGATGAAATACCTGTGCTACAGTTCTTTTCTCTAAGTTCAGTCAAGCTTAAGACTGAAAAATCCCCAGTTACTATCAACATATTTCAAGAGCCCTTTGCATCCATTTCTACACCCTCCCTGTCTGCAGTTCATCCTATACCTCCCCCACTAAACCCTTCTCTGCCCCTAACACTCCTCTAACTTCAGTGTCCTTTTCCTAGAGTTTCCATGTATCCCACCACTACTGATTTCTATTTAACACCTTTCCCACTCCACAA
>WEKW01011763.1:0-35000 GCA_013389905.1 Sula dactylatra | reverse complement strand
CACACCAGTTTCTGCAGCCACCGTTGTTAGTCCCTTGGTTCATATTGACTTAAGCACACTTGACATCAATTGCATCAAGATGTGACATGTTTTATAAGAAAAAAAAAAAAAAAACATTTAAAATGAAAAAAATATTTTTAGGTATTTTCACAAACAAAAACTGGCTTTTAAATAAATTTGCTTCCATAATGGTTGAATAAGACAAAAGAAAAAAACAAGAAAAAAACAAGAAAAAAGAAATCTAGACTGCGGGGAAGTGGAATTTGAAAATAAGGCTTAAGGCATCAGTTCCATATTTTTCAAAGCCAAATATGTAATGTTCAGAAGAGAAGAAGTAATAATTAAAAGGTTCAAATCTTGTAATTTAATATTGTTATTAAAACTTTGCTGTATATCCTATTCTTTAACATTTGGTGTTAATATAAAATTACTTGGCAATGCTTGACATTTGAAATAAACTTTTTTCTATGGTTTTATTTGCAAGTGTTCCATTAATTTTACTAGCTACAGTTGGGTTATAAAGAGTTTGAAATCTAAAAGGACACTGTCAAGGTTGGGTCAATGTTTCAGTTTTTGGCAGTGTCACCACCCCCAGCTCACTTGAATCTGTTCAACAGTTTTTTCTACAAATGAGCTCAAGCTGTGATGCTCAGATACGCATTTTGAACTCTGAAGATCAAGGTTGTTCTGGGTTGGAGTGGTACTTCATACCAGCACATGAGGAGTCAGATCAGTGCCGATTTAGAGCTCCTCCTAACTCTGGCGTGCAGGGACTTATGATCCAAAGATTTGGTTCATATCTATCTCTACTTTTGTACAATTGCATTCATAAATACATGTACAGAGAGAGAAGACTATCGGTAAAAATTGATAAATGGCAAGCAGTGAGATAGTGTTAAATATTTTTTTAAAGTATGAAACAAATGCAGTTCTCAAATTGTTCCTTTAAGAAAGCAGTTTTCAAACTGTTAAAAGGTGATTCTAAGCAGTAGCTAGTAAATTTCTTTGTTATGAAAAAAACCAAAACCTTGGCAATGTCTTTTTGAATTAAGATTGATCATAACTTGAATTAGATGCAGTTCTGTGCTGATGAAAATATAAAAACTTTCCTGAATCTTAATCATTATGAATATTCTTTGCTAACTGAAGTTACCATACATTTTAATTATGTGTATTTAAAAATGATAACTCTACTTACAAAGCAAAAAGGAATCCTAGGAGGGGTGCAATAACATTAATTTAAATGCTAATGCAAATCAAAGCAACATCATGTTTCTCTAGCTTTCCCTGTAGATAAAATTCCGTACATTTTGTTGAAAAGCTTACATTTTTCTGCATTGTGGGTACATTGCCTCCTGCAGTATCAGTAAATCTCTATTTTATTTTGGACTTAAATAAAATTCAAAATATGACTTGCAGTTTTAGTTGGAATCCGTTTCTTAGGCTTAAGTAAAATGTTTACTGAATATTGGAGAAGACAGAGCATTTATCAGAAACTTGAAATCCCTTCTTGTGATACAAGCTCTGAGCCTGTTTCTGCAAGCATGTGAACACAGTGTATACTCTCAGTGCAGTCAGCAGAAGAGGTATATACAGTGTTTTCGATGTCAAACTTACTACTAACTTCCCCCTAATTAAATAAAACCATTTCTGGACGCATCTGTAATCCATAGGTGTTCTGTGCATTACTCCTCATCAGGAATGTTGGGGGATGCATTCTGATTTTTAATGTTCGATGCTAGAATGACCAAACTAAACTAATATTCATATGGTAATCTAAACTTTTTGAAAAAGTAGAATTGCATTACTGTATACAGTGGAAAGCTATTTATTGTACCTCTGGGCTTATTCCTCTAAAAATCGTAGCGTTAAAAAAATCTTTGTCAAGCCTGAACTGATGTATATAACTGAAATAATGTAAAGTTATATTTTCATGTTTTTATACTTAACAACATGATGGGAATACATAATGTATGAGTATTTCAATTACAGATAATATTGATTGGATAATACACATCTCAGTTAAAAAGCAGTAATCATAGTTTAATATCCATGTTACAGTACATCAGTATATTGCTATATAAAGTATGTCTGTGTGCATTTAAGTGAAAAGTAGTCAAGAGTGATGAAAGCTGTCCAAGGGTTTTTTATTCATTTTATATGAAAACTGTTATGGAGCAACCAAAATGTTTATGATCTCAAACTTGTGTAAATTTCAAAATGTCCTTTTACTGTAGTTTTTTGTTTACAGTACAGTATCTTATTTTCTGCTTTGTTAAATGAGTAACGGTACAAAGCTGGACATACAATTTCTAAGACATTAACGTTCCCGTTTTTTCATGTATACCTATATGAGAGAAAATGCTTCTGATTTTATTTTTCAGTCTAACACATGATGGCTTTTCTGGAGTGTTGTATAAACTTCAATCATACATAAAAAATCTTCTTAAAAAAGGCAAAAGACCTTTAATGTCTGTTTAGTATTATTGAAATCTGGTTTCTTATTTATTATAAATGTATTTTCCTAAGATTTTACATAGAGCAAACCTGTTTGTCCCCACAAACGTGAAATTTCCTTGAAGAGTTTTGCAAGGAGAATATAAATCTTCCCCCAAATCATCTTGTCACTCAAGGCTAGATTTACTGTAGTTTGCATTATCGCTAAACGAAGTAATGTAACTTTCTTGCCAACAATATAATTGTATTTCTGGAATGTAACCTTCTTGATCATGGTTATAATGGCAGTGTGATAGGATGATAATGCTAGTAGGTTAAGTATCTATTCAGTAACTCTATTTAAAAATTGTCAGCTTGAAATTAGTATTTTTTTACTTCAACAGATTGGTGATGTGTCCAAAGCAAAGAACCTGAGAAATGGCATGTATTCTGGGTATATATTAGTGATGTCACTACTAGCGGTCTAGTACAGCAGAGAGTTCACTGTAATAGCAAACAAAGTGAGTCAACAAATTGAGAGGTTTACAATGTGAAAGGCTCAACATTTTTATGTAGATGTATTACACATTTTAACAGAGTGTGTTTCTGGGGTATCCGCCTCTTCTTTGGCTGATAGATGTAGATAATATCTTTACACAAAGTACTGTGCACAAATAATTGTATTTTAAAATACAAATACAAGATTTCAGCTATCATTTGGTACAGTGAGTTATATGAATACGGTGGTCACCAGCAAAACAGAATCAGCAGCAGCTCTTCTGCACGATATCCCTACGGGCTACTCAGACCTATTTCACAGTACCAAAGTTTACTGTTTATTAAATCTTTTCATTTAAGCTGTCATGGGATCACAAAAATTTGCTGTGAGAGTTCTATCAGGTCCAGATTATCTTAGGAATTCATATTATATCAAGCACTTAGAATAAAATTCAGCAAATGGCATAGCTGTGGACTTAACAGTGAACATTTTCCCTAGCATCAGTTTTGATACGTAATAGTACTGTATACCAGTGTGAGACATATTAGAGTTAGGGAATTGTATACAGTGATGGCACCTATGTGACAAATTTCATTCGATCTATGCCTACTATTAGTCTTCCTGAAATTTCTGCTCATACTACTCCTAACACTCTAAACTTTGGGGCTGCTTCAAATAGATTAATGGTAAAATTGCCCTAAAATTGTTCTTTTTTCTGTCTTGAATGCTATCTTTCCTCTCTCCCCAAAGAAGAAATTTGATAAACATGTCTTCATCTAATATTTGGGGACCTACGGGAACTTGAAGTGATAACAACTTCATAACAAAGAGTCTCGATTAATTCCTACTTGCATTTTGTGGGTGTCAGCTTCTTGCATCCTGAAGTAACTGTAGTAATCGTAATGCATCTTTTTGTAGAGATTTCCTTGAAGTAGTGAATATCACTTTGATGATCAGAACTTCAGTTAGAGTCATTTAGTGCTTTAACATTAAATTTATTGAGTTGATATTCTTTGAAAAAATGAAATCTTTAAAATACGATTTTTGTAAACATGGCAAAAAAATAGAACACAGTAAGGTGCAATACAAAGACTCTGAGAATTACAGATCTAACTCACTTGCAGCTTTTACATGTCATGAGGCCTTCCCGCAGTCCCTAATCTTATCATTAGGTCATATTACATGATGTGCTTGCTTTCTTTCCATCTGGCCCCACCACATGCGGTTAGTGCTAATACATACTTTTTAGCTTGATAGGCAGATAGGAAATATAGTTTCTGTATATAATAGTATAATTTTTAAAAAACTGATTCGGCAGTCATTAAAAATGTTTATTGTAGCGCATTGCATATGTCTCTGTATTAAAGAAGCAGTGATGATAAAGGTGGAAAAGACATCTCAGGTCATCTAGGCTAAACGCTTAATTCAAGTGGCATCATCGACTGCACTGTTCTCCTATCAGTCTCCTTTGTACGTCTCTTATTGCTATTGAAAATTTGGCTACCTCTGTAGACAGCTCAGTGCTTTACTTACCTCAGTGGTAAGAAAATTCTTTATACCTAAAAGCAAAGCACTTAATTCCACAGAGTTGTCTAGTGAACAACTTCATAGTATTTGCCCAAAGTTCTTTGTCACAATACACTTACAACTCCCACTCAACATGAAAGGACCATTACTACGTGCTGTAGGCATGGAGGAAAAGTCCACATTTCATTTGTCATAATTTTTAACTAATGCTGACCTTTCAAGACTGACTTAATTGTGTTAAAGCATTTACTCCTACTAGTCTTCCAACTGAAGACTGTGATTTAAAATACTTATTTAAATTAAAATGGGTTTTATTTATTTGCTTTAAAGATCCCAAACCTAGTTTTGAAAATGTATCTTATAGAATAGGAAAGGGCTGCAAAACATTAGTGCCTAGACTAACCCCTTGAAATTGTCTTCAATTAGTTCATATCTGGAGGTGGGGGAAATGCTACGAAGAAAGGGGTTCCAACGGATTCCATGAGCCGTGCAGGACCACGCTGCCTACTTTGCATCTTTACATGCACAGAAGGCAAGCAGGTGAGCAAAGCTGAAACAGGGGTTGGAGAGGCAGTTCTGTGTCGTTCTTCTGCCCCTGCCCCAATCCTAAAAGGTGGAGGAGCATCCAAAGGAGACGCCAGAAAGGATTTATCCCTATTTTCTAAGGATAGAAAATATACTGACAATTGGGGGTTTTTCTTTTAAAAACCCACTGTTAGTGCAGTTTTGAAATGGTCATTCTATGTTTTAGTTTATGGTAAACAGTTCATAAAATTGGAAAACAAAATATGTTTCCAGAGTCATTTACAGTTAGCAATGTGTACACATACTAGCTTCTTAGAAGGGTGCAGCCCAGAGTCCTTCTTCCATGGGCTTTACTGAAGCATCAAGAACATCTTGTTAAAAATATACTTGGAAGCTTTTATATGACAACTTTTTACCCAATTTTCAACTTGTTACTGCCTGTCCTTCAGCACCATCTTCTCTGAGTTAAGAGAAAAATGTAATTAAAGAGGTCAAGATATAGCTCTTTCACTTAATAGTATGCTTTACAAATAACATAATATTTTTCAGTACTGGGTTTCCTTATAAGTTTCATTATAAATGACAAATACATTTTGGGTTACCTCATGCTCCTAAATAGAGGAATACTCAGAAATATTTTTTCTGGTTTTGAATGAGTAGATATCTTTTATACTGTCACAATGACTAAAGGTACAATAATACAAACTACATGATTTTTACTCAGGTGCTTGCTTTTATATTTTACTGTTTTTAATAATTTCACAAAATTGTTGGAAGAATATTTACATACATTTGGAACTAAGTGGCTTGGCAGCTAATACAAGTTACCTGTAGCTGGAATTCATCATTTAGTTTCAGCTACTATGTGTTAATAAATAAGCAGAGTTGCTGGTATATGAAAATGAAGATCATGGATATTCCAGTATATGTGTGTGTATACATATCCATACACAAATATGGAAATGCAATAGTAAAACTAGTGCTGAGTTTGATAAGGCCATGCTCAAAACCAATGATAACCACAGCAATAATTAGTAGGGCCAGTAGCGAGAGGAAGGTTCATAAGCAAGTGCCTTACCACCTTTAGTTTGAATAAATATGGAGCCTGTGTTTCCATAGGACAGCATGAGTCCCTGTGGGACTCGACCAACAGTGAATCCCATGACTTCAAAATCTGGTGTAACTCCTGTGATCGTCTTCGTTCTCACTGACAGGATTAAGTTCTACAGAACTTCTGTGAGAAAAACAGGTTCTTCCACACTACTTTGGCCTACACAAAAAGGCCAAAGGAAAGTTCTTGCATGTGCCATTGCCTCTCATTTCAGCAGCCGGGTGATGGGTATATGTACATGCATGTATACGCTTATACAGATTGCACCATCTTACCTATTTAAAAATCCACGCAATTGATCTGAGAGGCTCAGGTTTAGTTAAATCTAGCATTACATGAACAAGGACAAACAAGACATTACTCTTTGTAAGTTATTACTTGATTTTCTGAACCAAAACCTCTCTAATGCCTCCAGAACAAAATACTGGGCATTGACAAGGCTGGATACTACGCTACCTACTTCGAACATTGTGCAATAATATATACTGCTATGGTGCTGTGGCAGAATTCTGTCCACATTTTATATTATGTTGTTACTGGCATAGACAAACGAGTAGCATAAGCTATAGGAAATCACTCTCACAGTGCAGAGTTGGCGGATAATTTTCAGGCAATTTCTATTGATTGGTTTTATCTGTGGCATTGCCACCTTTAAATCTGCACCTTCTGAATATAAAAATAAAGCATGTGATAAACTTTTTATGAAGTCATCTTCAGTGAGAGCAGGATTTTACTCAGCATGTTTTCTTCTTCCTGATGGCTATGCTTACCTAAAGTATTTGTTTTGTTTTCCACAGGAATGGTTTTCACTCTTTTTCACTGTATGCTCTTGCCTATTCTAGGGCACCTAAAAATATATAAATATAAATATATTTTTTAGTGTTATAGATCCACAGTTAGATGTGGGAGATGTTCATCAGTTCTGCTTAGTCCACCTTATAAGCTGCTTTCTATAGGAGGTCTTTGTCATCTCTTACGCTTGTAATTTACTTTTTGATCTTTCATAATTTTAGCACACTGAGGAAAAAAGGTAACATTGCGTACTCTGCTTGCTGATTTGAGATGTTGCCCAAGTCATTTAAAGTCATTCAGCTGACGAGTATGTCCCATGACTCACACCTCTTAAAGAATCCTTCTCAAACAGCAGGGACGAAGGCTGCTCTGAGGAGAGTGAGGTAATGCGCTTCGGTCGGATCCTGCCTCGCTGAAGCCCAGGGAAGCTGAGGCGTCAGGACCAAGTCTGAACCTCCCAGTTGTCGGTATGCAGTCACGCAGTGATGTCCCCTGGGATCACCACACTTGCGCTTATACTAGCAAAACTGAATTGTTGGCATGGTCAAGATGCAAAAACTAGTTCTCCACTCTGAACATGATGCTGAGAGGGAGAGCTGTTACCTTCTTCCCCTGTCCAAACTTTCTGAAAAGCTTTTTTCCTTCCCTGAACTCCAGCCATCTGTGTTCAGCAAATTCAGAATGTATCTTTTGAAATTTTGCTTTAATATAAAATAATCATACATATTCTCAGCATAGAGGAAACCCAGCATTTACCCTCACTCCAGAAAACTAAGCACAGCCCTCTTGGCTGGCTGAAATATTTTATGGAGATTTTTCTCACAGGGCAAAAAAGTCCCTACTTTATGAATTATGACATTATATATTGTCATAAAAGAAAATGTGTAAGCTTCTCAGTAGACAGGATTGTGACAACATGGGTGTTATTTACTTTTTTTGGTAAGATGCTAGCTAAGATTATAGTATGTGAATGGCCTTTATGCATGTTGTAATATGCTATGTAAATCAGAGGATTACTCGCTGAGTGATTTTTCTGCAGTGTCAGACCTGTGTATACAAATGATACAATTATGTTATTCTTTTTTTACTTTTTTAAAGGGTATCCTTTGATCACTTACACAAACCTAAGTTAGGAGAATACAAATAATTGAAGTGTGATGCAAAACTGCTTAATGAGACATCACCTGATCTCTGCTATTCTTTTTTTCTTTCTTTTTTCTTTTTTAAATATGTGGAAAAAAATGTGTCTTGCTAGAAGCAATAGGCAACAAAAGAGTGGATAAAGGAATGCAATCCAAACTTCAGTGTGACTATAGGATGGGGTCACTGAATATAGCCTTTGGCATTTAACACTTAGACCTACTCAGCATCCAGGTGTTAGCCATTTGTGTTATAGGTGTTAGCTTCCAGGTGTTGGGTACTTGATGAAATTGTTATGGGCCAGGCTTACTGCTTAGCTAAATACAGGTCCCATTCCAGCTGCCTGCATCAAATTGGTTCCAAATCTGGGATAAACTAGACTGTTTTCTTTCTGACTGGGGAGTTTGTTTTGTTTCAGCTGGATTGCTTTGCATTTTAAAGTCAAGATTTCAACAGCTAACTAGAGTAATTATTTTTCTTTACTTTCTTTGCTGGCAGTACTCTTCAGGGTTTGGTTTTTTTTAAAGCTTTTAACGAAAATCGGTAAAAAGTGTTTACTGAAGGGAATGTGAATTATCAATTAGGCCAGCATTTTTTTTTAAGACACTGTCTATTTTCTACTGAAAATATAGACTGCCTCATGCTGTATCAGAGAAGAAAGATATGAGGAACTGTTGCAAGAGGATTTAGGTGAGGTTCTGTTTGGCTTGTTTTTCCAAAAACTTATAAATTTTTACTGGTTTTACCTTCACTGCAGCTTTTTGTAAAAAAAAAAAAAAAAAAAACCAAACAAAAAAAAAAACTTCTCTCTAATCTAGCTCTGCTATTACATGTTCTGATGACATTGCTTGGCATCAGTGAAGCCACCTGGATACCTTGGAAAATGTTCCCATGTTCATGTAGGTAGATGGTAGAATTGCCCAATGTAATAATAGATGTTTTCTCTCTGATTTCATTTCCATGTGGATGTGCTTGTTCACTTGTTTTGTACAGGTTTTTTGTGGTGCAGCTACAGACACAGAGATCAGTGGGGAAAAAGTAAATACATTATTTCTTTAAAAGAATAGTGCAGAATATGACTAAGCACTCTGAAGAGTCTCTGCAGAAATGTGTTTGAAAAAATGTCTTTTAAAAAACCAACTCACCTCTGAGCATCCCTTAATGAGAAGGGAAACTAAGCGGCTTCCATGTACTGCAGTTCTCTTCCTGAGTAGAAAATCCTGTTCTAAAGGTCAAAGGGTGTACAGAGAGATTTTTGCAGAATCAGCCCTAATTGACTGAATTCTGTATAAAGACATAAGTATTGGTATTGAGCATGCAATGAAGTGCACAAAGGAAATTTCTTTAAGTAGATTAGCACGATATATTTTTTTTCCTTTCAGTTACAAGTTCAAACCTAGCGGTGTCAGGGTTTTTTCTGGATCAGTACAAAATGCACATGAATTAATGCTCCATGTCCTTCTCCTGCAGAATTCCATCACCATTACATACCATTTGCAATTTACAGTATGAACAGATCTTCTACAGTAGATGTCCTCATCAAAGTCATCACCTTACAGAACTTCGCTCATGTTTTATTTCAGATTCTAAAGAATTAATCATATATGTAAGTCCTACCATCAAAATGCCTGAAGAAAATTGATTGTGGTAATAGACTTTGTTTCGGCCCAAAGAAGTGTCACTGAATCATTTAGGGTCCTTTCCCTACCTGGTCATTAGAAACAGTATGGTATTGTTACTTGATTTCAATGTGAATTTTCATCCATTATTGTCCTTGTGTCTGAAACATCTTGCACGCTGTTTTTCTCCCTCTTAGGAACAAAAAGATGATGCATGGGACACCACTGGTATATTTCTGAAACCCTCTACAGATACTGTCATTTGTATGTGTAGGTGTTTGGCTGTTTCTTGTCTTAATTCCTCTGAGATCTTTATGTCTGAGGAGATTTAAATCTTCCAGACTTTGTATGTCTTTGTGTTGGAAACCTGTTTTGTAACCTGTTAACGTTCCCTCGGTGGCCATTAACTAATGATTGATGATGCCATTCAGATACAACATTTAATATATATAATACCTTGAGGCATATATAGTGTTTTACAAATAATTTAATATTTATGACACTCTAAAGTGAAGACTTAAGCATGCAAGTTAGGATGCTGAGGGTAAGAGATGACAAATGAATGAAGCTACAGGAGAAATAAAATGTGAGACATTGCAGGCTGGTTGTGTTGATGTGAACATATACTCTGTTTTGTGTTTAATACTAAGGCATTAATGTTTAATTCTAAATTGTCTTAATGAGCAATGGAGTAAGATATAGAAATATATATTGCAACTTCTACCTGGTGATACTGCTTCTTCCAGCTAAACAAATTTTTACTCTAATTATGATAACTGAGGAAAAGAAAACCCTTTCCCATGAGCATCTTATGCTACTGATTTAATTTAGCATAACATTGCTGCTTCTTGGAGTATTTCCTTCATTACTTTTTGGGAGCTTGTCCTTCAGAGAAACATGCAGCTGCAAACATAAAATGCTTATTTTGCAAGTGTCTGGAACTTGCTGAATCATTCTGTCTTTGCCAAATAAGTATTTTTGTATGTTTCTACTCTGAACTAGAGGAGATAGTGCATTTTGATAGCATTTGAGTTCTGAAATCAAGCTATGATACCCACATGTATGAAAATTAGCCCTTAAATTAGTTTCTTGCCATGACTTAGCTCAGAAGCTTCTATGTCGTCTGCAAGATGGATTGCCCTTTGTGTTGTTTTACATGTTAGTGATTGTTATAAATGACAGTAAGAACCATAGAATTTAAACTTTCCATGTTAAAAAAACTTTCCAGTTCCATTTGTCTGTGTGCTTGTGTTCAATCAGCCATGTAAAGTGTCTTATTTCAGATACATTCAATTGTAGTCAGGCCTGTAATTTCCATGCTTATTTGGAGACTTTATTAAATAAATTATGTAGCATTCACAAAACATGGAGTTAATCTTTCTGTCATTCCTTCAAGTTGATTCAGGCTTGAGACCCGGTTTAATCATTATATTTTTTAGAAGAGTTGTTGATAAAAATTATGGACAGTGTACTGCCATTCCTCTTGATGGAAGCTACTTACCCATCTTTTTAAACTAAATGTCACTTTGGGAAGAATGAGTTTAGCTGACATAAAAAAGGTGTTTTATAAACTCTAAAACCCATGTATTCTACTGAGTA
This sequence comes from Sula dactylatra, assembly GCA_013389905.1. Lineage (NCBI taxonomy): Eukaryota > Metazoa > Chordata > Aves > Suliformes > Sulidae > Sula > Sula dactylatra. The sequence continues at coordinate 23,752 of WEKW01011763.1, read as the reverse complement.
CAATCTGCATCACCTCAAAAGCTCATCTAACCTGATCTCTAATAAAATAATAAATCATTGTATTAAGTAGAATAATTTTTATCTATGAGTAACAATTTTTAGAGCTGCACAAAAGGCTTATTGTTCTTAACTAAAGTGCCAGTGTTCTCAGTTTTGGTGAAAATGTACTTCTGCACAAGTAAGGCATATGTAATAGTGCAGGGTTGGATGACTGTCACTTTTTACATAAAAGACCTCAATGAACACAAGTCCTCTTCGAAGCAAGAAATATCCTGGCACAGAGTTCAAGAGATTTCCTGCTTCCAGACGCTGTAGTTTTAAAGGCAGAATGATCCATGTATGATATGATAGATTTTAAAAAACAGTGCAAGAAGGACCAGGGCTGGGCTGTTACTTGGCATGAAGTGCAAATACTTGTATGTAGGAGTGAGAATGGTTAGCCATCAGAAATTTTAACCTTTCCTGTACCCATCTGTCTGTCCATTTCTCCATTTCACTTTTCTCTGCAGCTTCCATAGAAAAAATAGAAAAGATAATTGCCCATTTTCTTATGCTAGAAAAAAACTGACCACCCCAATTCAGGCATCAGATATGCACATAAAACAGATTAGGTTGGTGAAACCATCCTGCATAGGTTTTACTATGAAATATCTTCTTATCTTTTGAACATTCAGTATGCCTGGTTTCTAAATTGAACAGTGAAAATCTCTTATAAGCCATTTATCAGTTTTTTTCCTCCTCATGCCTTTGTCAATTAAGATTTCCCTGGTGATTTCCGAGTCTCATCAAAAGATTTTATAAAGAAGAAAGTTAGGCTGACATGAAGATGTTTAAGCCTGCTTACAGAGCAATCTGTGCTACCAATGACTGGCAGCATACCCAGAATAGCAGTCTTCAGAGACAGCTTCAGAGTTTATTTTTCACAGTCACTGTGAAATGAGACAGGAGACAGAGGAAAAAGGCTTTAAATGCACAAAGGTTAAAATATGTTTAGGGTGCAAAAGTGGTAGCGTGATGAACGGAAAATGTCCAGATGAGCGTTAAAACACCTTAAACTGATAGGGCATTTCCAGGATCATTGAATCACTATTAGGTGATGATTGTCAAGCAATTATTTTAGTAAGTAATGAAATCTCTGTGAATACTAGCTTGTAGAGAGCAACCTTGTACTGGATGATTATGAATTGATTCAGTATAAATTTAGCATAAAGAAAAACAACAAGTAGCCTTACAGTTAAGGGTCTCTCTGTCAAACTGTGACACGCCAAAGCTGGCTCCATACATCCAGCGGTGACTGGTGTGTTCCCAGGCATCAGACTCATCATCTATCCCATTAAACTGCTACAGCAGTCCCTGGTGCACTGTTGGCTGGTGCCAACCAAGCATGGTCCCAGACAATTCCCAGGGACAGTTTAGAGATGTGAATGTTCCAATGACGATTCGCATTTGGCATTTTGTATGTCATTGCAACATTTTGGCATCTAGGAAAATTTGCTGTAATAAATGGAAGCAATTGCATGCTTGTTAGTTTGAGGGCACAGAAATATTTTTGGGTGCTTAGTTTAGCAGTGTGGAAGTCACCTGCGGGAACTAATTACAGCTGGAGGAGTGCAGACTCTTGAATTTTGGGAAGTCCGTGAGATTTCTTTGGGCAAAGAAGTTACACATGGCAGAGATTTTTATTAAAAGCCTTTGCTCCAGTCCCCACTGGTAGAATACTCACATCAGGAAAGACATCTGAAATAAGTAAAGAGATTGCCAGAAATACCTGAAGTAATAGGACTGCTTAGCTGAAGAAGTTTTAAGAGAGGTCAGAAAGAGTAAGAACAGTTTAAGAAAGATCATCCTGCAGTAAATTTTCCAAAAGCTATTAAAGACCAGAATTTTTTCCCCCACAAATAAATATACAAATACCAAATGTGAAAATGTGGAATTGGTGATTACTGACAATTTAGTTGTAACTCAAAAAGTCAGTGTATATTTTGGTTCAGTTTTGACAAGGAAGTCTGGTAAATAAATCGCTGAAGGTTTCCTCCATAAAGCAAAGGGGCTATGCGGTAGGCAGGAATGTGGATGAAGATGGCATTACCTAAGGATATTTTACACTGGAAAAGGAAGTCCAAAACTGTATTTTTCAAAGATCAGTATTAGGATCAGTTCTGTTTTATTAGGCAAATAATGACCCTGACACAAGGAGTGGAAACGTCCTGGTGAAATTAACTCGATGCAAAATTAAGATAAAAATGAAGATGAAACAGTGAAAGAACTGGATATGCTTGAGGACTGGAGTTATAGAAAGAAGTCTGAATAGCATAAAATGAAAGGCACTTAAGGCACTTAGAAGAAAAATTTAGGACAGCAGGAGATCAAAGGGGGACCCATTGTTTTGCTTCCAATGCCGGCTGATAGTGAAAGACTGAAGATTACACATACAGTGTATTTCGCTAGGATACTTGTCTGGCTTCCAGCAGTTGATGGGTCAGGGACTCCCTTAGAAACAGACGATATCTTTGCATTTCATATCCTTTCCAGCAGTTTATTTAATCACTTTGGACTCATCTAAGCTTTACCAACCATAATGTCATATGGCAGGAATTGTCATGGTTTAACTAAACATTATGTAAAGAATTACCTTTTTTTTCTTTTGCCTTGAGCCTGTTACCTGTTAATTTCCTTTGTTGCCTCCTCATTCTTATACTCTGAAACGTAGTTAGCAGTTGCTCATTAATTCCTGTTCTGAACTGAGAGGCTCATAAGCTATCATACAAGAGGAAAAATTGAGCTTCTTTCACATAACGAAATGAAAGTTGAGGCAGTTTGTGACTGCTGTTTAGAAATACAAGGGGGACAAGAGCTTCCTCCCAAGAGGGAGAAAAGCTGCTTACTTATAAAAAAACAATGCTGGAAACAGAACAAGTTGAGAAAATTGATTGGCAAGGCGTAACTTTAGGGTGGATTGTGAACATTTCTAGTTTCAGAGCAACAGATCCTCTTGGCAGTCAGGTCAGAGGGCTGTACCCTGCACAGACCAGCATGGTCATGGAACAGCCATTTTTACAGTTAACAAACTCTCAGAGGACCACCGGTTCTCTTTCCAAAAGTCGCCTCAGACAAGAGTTCAAGAGCTCAAATACATACCTTTGGATCACCCTACTGGCAAAATCATGGAAATGCATTGTTATGTGTGAAAGCTGGTGATCGAGATTCAGTAGTCCAGAAGGTCCCTTTCCACTGTACACTCCTACATGGTCTGGCTGCAGAGATGCCCTTTATTCTCATCCAGATTCAGAGTCCTGTGTTGTCTCCTGGATTTAGGTGTCTGTGTCAGCCATTTTGCAAAAAGAGAAAAAGGTACTTGGTGTCCTTGTACGCCCTAACTCAGTGATTGGAAGTGATTTAATTAAAGAAAGAAAGAAACAAACAAACAAAAAACCCACAAAAATAACCCAGAAAACCCACCAAGCAAACCTCTCCAAAAAAAAACAAAATCCAAAAAAACCCACAAGCGCTTGCTTTGAATAAGGGGAACCTTGGTTTCATCCCTTCTGTTGTACAAAAATATTTATGAAAAATTCATTTTCCATCCTGGAGGTGAAACTGTCATCACTGGTGCTCTTTGTTAGTGTTTGTTAGAACAGAGCACTGTTCCAGTGTCTCTAAAGATAACGACAGAAAACTCTCAGGTAGCCAGCAAAAGAACTGGAACTCAAGTGTGCCTCTCATATGGGCATCTCATAGAGCCAAGCTTCAGCTTTTCCACAGTTGAGTTTGTCCAACAGAGAGTTAAGTACTCCACAGGAACTGGAGCAGCTGCATTAGGGGCAAATATCCTGTCAATTTGGATTATTCTCTGTTTTGCTCTGGGCTTCCAATTTTCTCGTTGCCCAAGCACATACACATTTGTTTGCTTCTGATTTCTGTCTGGAACAAGCCAGAGAGCTCCCTCTGAGAGAAAACGTAGGCATTGCTCAGAAGGTAGCTTGGATCCACAGTTCGTTCCTCACAGACAGTATCGTTGCAGCGTGACTGGATTTTGGTCAGTGTATGTATTTAGGTGCTGGCCTCGAAGAGTTTATATGTGGATCAGGCCTTGATTCCTAACACAGGCTGCCAAGATGGGATAAGCATGCACCGAAGTGCTAGAGTTATGCAGAAGGCATAACCTAATAAAGGGTTCCTCCAGGGGAGAAAGGAACATAATTCAGGTCTCCTGCTGTGTACATGAGGGGAGTAAACTATGCTGGTGTTGCCTGTGTTTCTTAAGCAACTGGACTTGGTGGTGATAATCTGAGAAGGATATTTGGACTCACACTAGGATGGAAACACCTCCAAAAGCATGATTACAGGCTGAGATTTAAGCTGGACATTTTGAACTTCAGTTTAATTCAGATTTACATGCTTTGTGCTATGCCCAAAGCCAGACGTTGAAGTTCCCAGTGAAAGATGCTTAGAAAAGAAAACCTAGGCAGCTCCTAGGAATGGGTGGTAGTTGAGTGCTGAAAAGTGGTGAGGCTTTAAATCTTAGAGGTAGGCACCTTTCACAAATCTAGCTGAGAGATTTTCTTGATACGTTCTTTAAAATTACCTTGAGTTGGTCGGATAAGTTACAAATGAGGTATGTGTAACCTCTGCCTTAGGACTGATGTCTGTGAGGATAACCTTGATAGAGAGTCGCAATCTGGTTTTTTTATTCTCTCCAAAGAGAATGCATTTTGTGTGCTGGAATATAAATCTTGCAGAATAGGAAAGAAGTCTGAGGGAAATTACGTTAAATAAAATATCCTGTGCCAAGACATGTGAGCTGGCATTGCAGACATTTTAAGGTCTCTGATCTTTAGTTTCTGATTTTTTTAATAGAAAAAGAGGGAAAATATGTAAAAATCAAAGCTGCTCAACCTTGATTACTGGTATTTTCTGCTAAATACGATTGTTCCTGCCAAAAACATTAAGCTGGCAAAGAGAAGCTTAGATGTCTCATTATACTATTGCCAAGAAAGACATGATTTTGAAAGCTCTACTGGGTGGACCCAGAGGCTCTCACCGCCAATCTGTTCTGGTATTCACTGCAGAATGAGCAGAATCAGTGTTTTTTTGAAGAAACGGTGCTTCAGGCTTCTCTAGATGAACACTGGACAGATTTTAACAATGATGTTTATTTACATAACGTCTCTGAGGATCTTGATTTTGCTTTATGGCGCAGGCTGTACTAGATTTTAAACAAACCAATAGAACTCCGAATGTGTGTTTGTTTCTAAAAGCATATGTAAGAAAAATTGTCAAGTAGTGCCACTAAAGCATGAAGTGAAAAATGAAGACCTCAAATCCCGCAGAACTCTACAAGAGGAATAAGCTGGTTATTTTAGAATTAATAATCATCTCTGTCCTAAGGACATGTGCAGTGAGAGGCATAACATTATATTGAATATGTAGGCAAAAAGTATGCCCGGTGCATATGTTTCATTTTGTAGGTGATTCATAATCAAGTTGGAACAGCATAGAAATAGACCTGTGAATTCTTCAGATTGCTGACATTTAGCAGATTAATATGAATTTCAAGTTGCTTCCATAGTGGACTATGAATCAGTCAAGAGTAAGAGGCAGGAAAAAAGGTTCTAATATGAGAGCATTTACCCAGCCAACCAAACAGGAATGAACTTACTATTCCTGGAGTCAGAAAAAAAAAAAAAAATAAAACAGAAGGAAATACGGTGCTTGTTGAGGTAAAAATGCATTCCATCCACATTTCCTGGAGTAGCTCATAAAACACATTTTTTAAAGGGAAGTTAAGATTTGGCACTGATCTTGGAGTCTGAAGGCAGAAAGTAACTGTCTTCTATACTTATACTAAAAAGGTATATCTCTCAGTCCAGAAGGCTCATAGATCTCAAGGAAAAAGAAACTTTTGTTTACTTACTCTTGACCTCCTGCATGCCAGAAAACCGTCTTTGGAGATTTCCATATTAAGCCAACTCAGCATACTGCTTACAGAAACACCCAGTCTTGACCAAAAAAGAAAACTTAGCACAGTCCTTTGTAATCTGCTCTGAAAGCTTGTTAACTTATTTTCAAAAACATACTCTTAAAAAAATGCAATCTAATCCTTACTTGAGCACTCATGCTTTTATCTCTTGGAGAGCTTGAGTTGGCTAGATTGAAAAGTCTGCTATTATGAGATATTTTACTTTCATTTCGAACAAATGGATCATGACTTAATTGCCTCTTATACTTCTTCACTTGAGGTGCCTTAGTCTTTCATTTAGTCTTTCACTGGACAGAACAAAGTCATTTTCAAGGTCATTCTTGCACTTCTACTTTTTATTGTCTCCAGTTTGTCATTGTTTGCAAAACTGAGTGTTAGATTTTGACATAGATAATACCATTTCCCTATTCCTGTTCACTATTAATAACAACCACTTCATTTCTTAGATCTTCTCCAGGAGTTCATGCTCAAGTAATGAAACTGCAATAAACAAAATTAATACATGTGGGATGCCTCATATTTCTCCATATTTTTATATGGAGATGATGAAGGAAGTGAAGAAACCTCAGTCTCCTCCATTTCTCCATCTTTTTCCAAAATTGTTTCACTAAAAGTCTGCTGAAGGCAGGGAGGTTACATTAGTATGGTACTTTGGTGTTCTCTGTCTGCCATTTGGAGTCAGTGCCTTTAGTGGTCCTCATGCGTTTGTGTTCTGTGGAAAATAACAACGAGTGCACAAACTGAAGCCGTAATTACTTTGTATGAACACCCATTATACACCATCAGAGTAAACTCTGGGAGGAATGCTTTATAACAGGAGAAGGATCCTGCAGGAACTACACATACTGAGAAGATTGCTAATAAGGAATGGGAAACAGTAGAGAAGTTTTGGAATTTCTGACTATGAAAAGGTCCAATTCCTATGCCAGAAAATGAACATTTTTTTTCCCACGCTGTAGTGCTTGAAATATCCACAGGAAGGTGACATGTCTGCTGACTGTAATGAGGCAAACCTGTCTGAAACTGAAAGGGAGGATAAATTAGGTGTGATTCTTAGGGCAATACATTTTTCTGTGCAGCTCTGATCTTGGAGTTCTTGTGATGACAAACTACTGGGAAGTTAGATGAGTCCTACCTGCCCTTTCCAATTTGCATTTCCCTCTTTGATAGCTCAGATTTGAGATCCCAGAATTAGAATGCTATAGTGACTTCTGCTAGGAATAAATAACTGAATAGGGAACATGTCAAAGCAAAAAAAGCCCTTAAAACACCTTAGTTCATTTATTTGCAACTGATGTCATCTCAGCCCTTTTTAGAAATCCTGTTCTAAATCCTCCTCTCCAATATTACATAGAAAACTGTACCTTTCAGAAATGTGAATGTCAACAGAAAAAGAGGAGTCATGTTTTCCTTGAGAGTTTATTTTGGGACAGTAAGACTGGTAGCTCTTTGTAGACATATTGTACACGTGACAATTATCAAAACCAGCAAAGTTGATTCTAAAATTGTGTGCTCATGTCAGGGCAGCCAAAGCTGAGATCCTTTGTCAGTTTTAATATCCGCCGGCTAAAGTCTACTAACCAGCCAACTGCACGTCTCCTTAGTAGCATTCTAATTCATGTACTGTAATTAGGCTTGAATACAAAATATTGATTTAGTACTAATTACATTTGTGTGAGCATTAAGATAATGTTTCAGGAAATCTGCCTAGATTCAGCATGAGGTTCCAGGTAATGAAATGTTTCCTCTATTACTGTGTAGAAGAGCTTTTAAATAAAACTTAGTCCATTACTAATATAAATTTATTTGATCCTGTCCTCTGACTTGTTTGACTTGAGACACTCTACCAAATTGAAATATATTCCAGTGGTCGATCCTGGCTAATTGGAATACACCATTTTTTAATGTGTTTTGAGATCATCCAGGGAAAGGATGTGTGAGACCTGTAAGAAATAAGCAGCATTTAAAGAGCATCGATTGATAGCAGCAAATCTCATTAGTTGTAGAACTAAATACACTGCCGATAATCTTTCTGTTAAGCAAGTTTGTAACTACTCTCTTAGCCTTAAATATTACACACTTAATCAACACATGGACACTGTGAGAGCGTGACATCCTGTGATTCCTGGGTAACAACTTATTTTCCTGTTTCACTGTTCTTACAGTATTTTCAGAATTTCACATCTCAAGATGTGCATGAATACGTTTTATATGTTTACATTTATACACACTAAGAGGCAGACTTGTTTATCGTGGCTACAAGTGTGTGCAAGTAACATGGTCTGGACATAGAGGAACATTTAGTCTTAACTTGCTTTTAACCAAAATGGCTGGTTGATAAACTTTATTTCAAAGATCTGTTGCTGTAAAAAGGGGAGCCAATCAGAAAATGGCAAAACGATATCCAGAGCAATGGTTTCATTAAGGTTCATCATGGCAATCAAATAACTCAGAACTGAAATAACAAATATACAGATAAATCAGACCTTCAGCAGGAACACTTGTATTACCTGTCCAGGTAGTCTGTATGTAATTTGTACCTTGAAACCTATTTCACATCAGGGCAAGTATTCTGTGTCTTCCAGGGGGAAATAAAACAATATTCGATTTTTAATTTGAAACGTGATATCTGAACTAAGCCGCTCATTTCAGACCAGGAGTGTTTAAGAGGTACATGCTATTGTGGGTAAGATAAAGTAAACTCTACTTGCAGAGGTGAGTACACCCTTCACATTGCCTTAGCCAGAGGCACCTTTAGTAGATATTGTATCCATTGCAGCTATTTAGCAGATCCCCTGCTCTCTGCTTGTTGCACTGCAGGGGAAGAGGTATTCAGGAGGAGAGATACAAACACACACACATATATGTACACACATAATGTATACACATATATATATGTATATATGCATGTATGTATATGTGTATATTTATCAAAATATATAAAAATAAACGTATACACATATATATGTATATATGCATGTGTGTATATGTGTATATTTATCAAAATATATAAAAATAAACCTGGTTTACATAAACTCTGCTTGTATTCAAGGCAAGAAAGCACACCTGAAAGTGTGAATATGCGATGTCTGCTTCCTTGTCAGCCTGGGAAAATCCCAAGGACAAGGGAATTTGCTTGACTCCACCTGAGCTTTGTAAAATACAGTAACTGCTGATTCTCCTGCTCCCCTTTCCCCTTCGCATAGGAGAAGAACCACAGATGAGCAGCTGACAGTGAAAATCCGGGTGTGGATCTCCTCTGTCACAAGTTAGGAAAGCTGGAGAGATGAAGCAAATGTGCAGCTATACATAACTCAACCCACCTGGGCAACTCCTCCTTGGTGTGGGAGTCTCTAGCAAGACTTATAGGCGATTTCTATTCTATTTATGCTTTCCAAGGCAGGATCAAACTGAGGAACTATAAACCTCTGGCTGGTGCCACAGCTGTCTTAGTCACACAGTATAGAAACTGCCGTGCCTAATCACACCTAATGTCCACCAATGTATTTGCCATGTCGGATGGTGGTCAGCGCCAGAGCTTTCAGAGGAGGAAAAAGATTCCTGTAGCAGGCAGACTTAAGCTGACCTGCCCAGTCCCCATAACAAGTTTCACTCTGATGGCTATCTATTAGCATAATGCTTAATATTTGAAGCATCAGGTGAAATATTCCTTTAAAATAAGTATAGCTACCTACAGTATCTCTGAATTGCCTTGAAATATAGAAGATAGTTTTTACTGGAATAAATATTAAATGTGTTAAGCGTATTTCCAGAAATATAGAACAGCACTTAGTTAGAAAATCATGTATTCAAATAAATATCTCTTCAGAGATTCATTGTGAGTGTAAGTTCAAAACCAGTAATGCGAGTAATTTACTGGAAAAGATTACTTCATCTCAATAGGGAATATGTATTTTAAAGAAGCTTCCACATTCAGAAAGGTTCAAATAGCCCTAGTGAGTAACACTTTTATTGCTCTACATTATGTCTCAGCGTGAACCTTTGCCTTATGATGAATATCATCTCAGATCCTCCTGAACAGCAATAACAAAGAAGGTGGATTAAACTTTCTAAAATTCAGTTTGACAAACCCCAAAGAGCCCACTTCCATGTATTTTTCTGTGTGCCAGGTTATGCTGTCACTGTCCTTTTTTGCCTTGATAGCCATGCTGCATGAAGAACTGCCATTTTGATTTCTTCCCAGTGAGACACAATTAATTCTTCTACAGAAGAAGCCTTGACTAGAATACCCCTTGCAAAGTGCTGGCTTTGTTTTATAAAGGACAATGCTTAGAGGGCTGCTAACAAGTCTTCTTATTCTTAATGCCAAAACACTAATGATGGAGAAGTCTACTTTTGGATTTTGCTTTGTGGAGGTGCATGAGAGCACCTCAGCTGGGTGACAAAATTGGAGGGGAGGGTGCAGAGCCCGGGAGGCAGCTTTCCAGAGGAGCTATAGGGTGGGTGCTACTCATCTGCAAATGGGAGGACCTTCAGGTCATGTTCTCAGCTGATTTTATGTGAGTGTTCATGTATGCTCATGCCTATGGGACAGAATAGAGTTGTTTTCTGAGGAAGACAAGGAGGAAGCACCATGGACAACCCATCATCTTCAGCATCAAACTGCTTGTTCTCTGAACTAAACACCACGAGCTGAATTTCTCACTTGCTGCCATTACAGCCTGTTTCTTCTCTCCTTAATTTACATATACTTTATCTGAACAGACTATTCAGAAAATAGGAGAGGAAAAGGGGAGAATAAATATGTTGTAAAAGAAAGATTGTATCATCAATTAAGAATGGCCAAAGAAAGCTCTTATAAAATACAATTTACCCCATAACCCACTTTTCAGATAAATCTCAAAACATGCTGAGGCACAACACCATACTATTATAGCAATAACATTGCAATGTAAGAGCAAGTAAAATAAAGGAGGAGAGAAAAGCAAGGCAGGTTTTAAAATCCCTAGCAGAGGATTGTCCGTCACCTTTCTGGCTAGGAAGAATAAATGAAATGTCCTTCCCAAAGTGTCAGTGTCACAAATACAGAGCAGACACCAATTAAAATCAGGTTTGGGACCGCGGGCATCCCACAGCTGCAGTCCTTTGATGTGCTGAGCAGGAGTGTATCTGGAGTTGGTCAAGGCCTCCTAATGCTATTAGAAATGGGGGTGGCGCTTTCCTTGTCCTTGTCCTTCAGCTGCTGAGGGGTGCAGCAGTTGGGTGGGAGCTGACCCTGCCGAGAGGCTGTCCCTGGTGCATCCCTCAGGCTGTCACAGTCAGCCCAGCCTGTGACAAGGAAAGGGGATGAACTCCCCTTGGTGGTCAGCCAGGTCTGTCCCATGTGGCTCTCCTCTGTCTGAAAAGACACAAAAGCAGCTGGCTGCCACTTGCTTTTATGTTAAACTGTAACGTAGGAGAGCACTAAAGCTGTTAGTGTCCTCCGGCACCCCAAAGAGGTGCTGCTGCCCCCTCACAGCATCTGCACCTGATTTCCCCCAAGCACACCTGGATGGTATGGACTCCAGGGAAAATGGTCCTCGCAGCCATCTCTTCTCCGTGGCTGCAACCTCTGAGCAGGTAGGAGTGTTTTCCTGCTGGGCCCGGGGCTGGCAGCAAGTGCAGATGATGCCTGAGTTTGGCTGCACCCAGCATTTTCTGTCCGGCGGTGAAAGGGGTGCTCACCTGGTGGCTCCCACTGAAGGAGGACAGCGTTGCTTGGCTGAAGCTGGGCCCTTGCAACATCCCTAACTGCAGCCTCAATACAGCAGGATGAAGAAACAAAAATTTCATTTGCCTCAGTGACTTCCTTAGCCTCACTTCAATATGGACTAGCTAATACCTGTCTCATTGTCACTCCTTGCTTTGTACATTATCAGCCCCCTTCCCTGGCACCAAGAGAGCAGCAAAGCTCAAAGCTACCCAAAAGAACAAGTGTCCTTGTTTTTCTCTTGGCTTTACCTGGGGATCACCATCCTCAGCCCACCTGGGGGTGTGTGTCCACCAGCAGTCTTGCTCGCTTTCTGGAGGTGTAACCTAGGGGTGCCCAAACCTTGCACTGGCAGGCTGCAGTTTGCATCAGGGAGAGGCACAAAGAGAGCCAGAGGAGGCTGTTCGGGAAGAATGAGCCTGAGGCTCCATTTACAGAAGGATTTTGCACCAGCATATTTTGTCAGAGGGTGTGATTTTTTTTTTCCTTCTTTGTCTAATGATATTAAAGGAATCCTTCAAATGGACACAGCTATGTCAGTAAGAAGGTGCTTGTGTTGGTGTAGTTTACTCCTTGCTGTAATTAAGGCAGCAGAGTTTATGTTCCTTAATTAGGAGGACAATATCTCCAACTCTCCAGCCAACTATAAGAAAGTACACACATTGCTGTCCCAGCTTCTGGTAACTAACCCATGAGGTTTTCAACATCTTTTCAGTGCTGATTAGATAAAAGACAATAAGGAAGGACTGTTTCTCATTATTTTCATGAGCAAGCTAGGCATTCAAAAGCATGCCACAAACAAATAGCGAATTGCACAGTTGGACCAGACTTTCAATCAGTTCTGGAGTTAAAACATAAATAAGTAAGGCCTGGCTTAGAGCACACACTGCTTGCTAAAACCAGGAGGGCAGCTTGGACTGTGGGACAGAGGAAGAAGGAAGGTGCTGCGAGCAGCCTCCAGCCCTCCAGCCGGGAGGTGGCTGAAGAAGGAGCCAGTCGGACTGACAAACACAGCAGTAGGGTGAAATGCAGTGGGAAGGAGACACAGATGAGCTGGCCTATGTAGACTACTCTTCTTTGATAGCAGCAGTCAGTTACCTATGGTGACATTCAAAGCTTCCACGTCTTCAAAACCAATGACCCAAAATTCACCTCTGAGCTGTTATAAGCAGAAAGAAATTGTGTGTTTACCCTCTGCTGTGCTAACAGCTCTTCACACCCTGACACCTCTCAACAGTATCTCTTTTGACGAACAAGTCCCCACTGTTCAGAGTCAGCAGAGGTAAAGGTGGGAGCCCAGTTAACTTGGGACAGCTTTGGTTTGTGAATCAGAACTGACAAAGTATGGGATTTTCGCCTTTTTGTGTTTGACATTTTTAAGACTCCTTTTTCTTCTACACCATTAACTTGTTAGCTTGAAACATAAGATGTCACCGTGATAGAAAACATATGCAGGAAAGCATTCGTTAAGATAGTGTTAAAACAACGTTGGGAACAGTAGTGTTATGCATTTAGCGTGACACGAGTACTTTTTCTAATACTGTAAGCCAGAAGAAAATGTCATTCTAAGTTGATATTATTACAGTTTATATCCCACATCGTGCAACAAACCTAATTCTTGCAGCAAATGCTATGCATTACACAAATTAAAAGTGTTAGGCTCTCTGACTAATGGCTAATCAAATTAAACACAATGACCTGGTGAGCATCAGAGGAGCAGTGGCAGACAGAGGAATGGCGTAACCTTATTCAGCACAAAGGGAGCACAGGGCTACTCCTGAAACTGCAGAGGAGGATGGTTGCACCCTTGGGGTGGGAGACCCCAGTGCAGCTCCCTGCTCAGAGCTGGAGACTGTGTGTGAACAGTTTGCGAACTTGAAGTGGGGCTCGCTGGTGCCTTAGCTCTCAAGGGAAATTTTTAAAAATTTTCAGCTGGACATCTTCCCTTGCACACTCCTTTTTAGAGTAAGAATTCTCCCCTTAAAGGGTATGTTATTATAGAAACTTCTGCTGAGTGGAATTTATACAGCATGTTACCAGGACATTTAATCTGTCACAAAGCTAAGATAAAACAAGTAAAAAGGCAAAAATATTTATTATTCAGAAAATCATGTGTGATCTGGTTTTATAAAGTCCCTGTTTGTCAACTGGTTCTTTAAAATGCGGAGTCTTTTCTATCCCATTTAAAGCCAAAGTCAGAGAATATTGCCTTGTGATCTCCAGGTAGATAAGAGCAAATTGCATTCTTCAGCTCGCCTGGAAGAAGTAAACACATAAACAGGTCCAGATTACAGATTTGTAGACAATGTTCTAAATTATCAAGCCATTAATAGCAGATGAGGTATATGGTATCAAATACCAGCACGTAAACTAGATTGATAGTTTTATCCTGGAACATTAAAATTTTCCAGGACAGGTTTTTTCAGGAGGTAGGACATTTTGTCTCTCATTTTACAAATGTGGAGTGAAATGAAAAGAGGAAAAACACTCCCCCCTCCCTCCTCCCCCAGCTCTCTGAGGAGGACACTCATCGTGGCACATACAAGAAAAACAGCCACCCACACACTGGAGCCCTTCAAGCAGAAAGCACCTGACAGGAATTTAAAAGTAGGTTTTCAATGGTGAAGTTGGCAGAAATCTACATAAAAGCAGTTCTTCAAGGGAGGGTATTATGTGATATGAATTAGATGAATGTATTGAGTTCCTCCTTTTTTTTAACTGTGGAGTCTAAAATTAAATTATTGTTATCATGATCAAATATTTTGTTTGAAACATCTTATGCTTGAAGACAAGGAATAACAACAAGGAAAATATAGGAGAACACAATATATTTTAATAAAAGAAAGTTTTTCTATCATTCAAAAGCTTGAATTTCTAGAATTCTGGGTGCTAGCTGCCTGAGTCTTCAAAACCCCTACTATACACAGAGCCAGCAGTATGCCTGAAGCATTTAAAAATTAAATATGTTAAATGAAACAGTAAGAAAATACAGACATTACAAGTCATTTATTTGATTTTAAGATTATTTTATAAGAGAAGGTGAAGTGTTTGCAGCTTTTCTTTTAGTAACAAAGCCCAATGACATTCTGATAAGAATTACACATGTTTTTCCAACAGCTTTTCAGAGTGTTCATATGGACAACTTTGGAGCACTGTATTTCTTATCCTTAAGACCATATGGCTACATTAAATGCGTTCTGCTTCTGAGTCAGTTTGCTCTTCTGTAATGAAGGTGGAAGAAAACAGTTGCTGCCATTTAAGACCTCACTTAAATTTTTCATTACCTTTGCATGTTTTATATAACCTGAATTTAAGTAGCTCTCTTGCTTTTAAATTTTCCCCTTATTTATTTTTAAACTGAAGCCAAACAATAACCTCTATATTTAGTTTGTTTTCTCTGCAGTGCAAAGAAATTATTAAATGGCTTACTGATTTGCAGATTACTGATAACTGAATCTGGCAGATAATTTCACACTGGCTTCATTGCTCTACTTGACCTGAATCTTCCATATGCTGATGGCACAACCATGTAAGTCCTTCTTGGAATGAGTTTCCTCTGATTTACACCGTTCATAAGTAAAATGAAAAGTAGACTGCTACATTGCTCCACCAGTTGTGAAAGCTTTCTTCAACAGCATCAGCTCAGCACAGCTTTCTTGTGAAGTATATAAGGACAACTGAGATTTCTTTTGCCTACCACCTCGTGTATAAATTAGCCCATAAGTCGCTGGCATTAACTCTGAAATTCAAATTGCTGTGCACACCTCCTGGGACCAGATTTTCTGATATGCTGAGAACCTGCCACTGGTTAGCGGTAAGTGCGGGTGTACTCAGTGTGGCTTCTTACCCGCTAATAAGAAAACCATAGTTGCTTGATTACTTACACACACATAACAATTCAAAAAGGTCCTCATCCTGGCATTCACAGAAAACAATCCCTCTTAACTACCGTCTTCCTTTTATCTGTACTATGTCACACTATTTCACAGGTGAGGAGCAAAGAAAGAAGTCCATACGTTTCTTGCTAAAAAACCCTGTATGTCCGGTCCTTAGCTATGCGTTTTGGTGTCACTGCTGTGCAGACACCTCTGCCTTTAATTGCAGCAAGGCCCCTGCTGGCTTTGCAGATGAGAAACACACTCAGAGATATTAAACAGGAAGGTTTTTGTGGTTTGACTAGCTGGAAGCCCTCACCGCGGTATTGACTTGTTAGCTTGTCACCTGCAGGTGAATAAAAAGAATATATGCACTGTTCAAAGCCTTATCCTGGGCCACTGTATGCCACATAACAGCTCCTGCCTTTTCATATGCCAGTGTCTCTGTAATCACGGACCCATAATCCCAGATAAATTTCAAAAGCTTGGGATTTTCTGGGGTATTTGTTTCTCTGTGGTTAGCTGTTACCTGTAACCACGTAGGATTGACCAGGGCACCCTGGTTTATTGCTTTAGTCCCAACTGATGCCAAGCTTCAGGCTTTTTATCACTAAGATGAAGAGAGAAGTGTGTGGGGAGGAAGGGGTGGTGGTGGTGGAGGCTAATATCTTACGTCTTGAATGCAAACCCAGGTTACTGCTGTCTCACAAATTAGTCTTAGAAGCTCATTTCCTACATCAGCTGCAAAACCATCGATGTACACTTTGTTTCAAAGGAGAATTAGGTGAAACCGCTGTTACCACAGCACTGTGCAGCACCTGATACTAGCTAGTTTAATCAAATTCCTCTTCATAATTGTAATCCCTGAGAGTATGTGTATTATATTCTCTTATCTTTCAAGGTTTTTAGTATGGTTCCTAAGTCGTAATTGGACCTCAGTGTCAAATGGAAGCTCACTGTGTTACAGACACACCAACCTGGCGATGCTGCTCTGTAGCTGACCCTTCTCTCATGTTGAACAAAGTGCTTGAAAACCTGATACATAGGATTTGCAATACTGAGCTCCCATGCATTCTGTATGTTCAACTACCGTGTTTAGAGGATCCTGAAAATTAATTCATTGTATCTCACCCTTTATGGATTTAGTTGCAAAAGGGTGGGGGGTAACTATAAAGGAAATCTATTCCTGCAAGTGGCAGGCCATTTTCTTTGAGAGGTGCTTCTTAAAAGCACAGAAAATCAATTAACAATCCTTGTGTTTCAGGCTTGGGTCTTTTTGTCATACCATCGAGCACCAGAATGATACCACTCGTGAAGTCATCCCCAGTCTAACTCAGTGCTGCACCACTAGCAGGCGTTTGTTTTTGACAATAAAATCCCAACTCTTGTTTCTTGAAAGTATGACATTTCTTGTCTCCAAGAAATACTGCTTCTGCCCGGTGGAGTAGATTTTTGCAGGAAAGATTAAAGAATTACATGGAACTTAATGAAAAATAGAAGAATTTCTCTTTATAATTACTTTAAATTATGCCTTGTGGACTTTCTAAATAACATATGTGATGAATGACTTGGAAATTTAAATAGCAGTTAAAAGATGTGCAATTTGAATTTCTAGTCTCATAAAATTCTAATCTTAGGAAACATTCTACTAAGCTACAGGGATTTTTTTTCTCTCATTTTAAGCCTCTTCCAGAAGTGAGTTATGGATCACGCTGCAGCGCAGTGGCTGTCAGAGTAAAATTTGGCAACCCTGCCACTGTACACACATTCTCTTTTATGACTTTATAAAATATCCTATAAACAAACACTACGAATATGTAACTGATATCGGCGGTCTTAGCTCATAAAGAACTCCAACATAGCCACAGGATGAGTTCCAGAGGATTGAATTTCTTGTAGAGGGGGATGAGGCAATTGGTGTTGTTTGGGTACAGGGCAAATTGCCAGGGGAAGGTGTTTTTTTAAAAAAATCTGTGCCTGCCATTATTCATTGGGCCGGGGTGAAAGTTTCCAACACTGCATAAACTTCATATCTGTGTTTGGGCATTTGGCATTTCCACAGCAGAGCAATTTAAATGACCTATTCATTTTGAGGGTTGTTACACCTTTTTCCTGTTTTTAGAAAGGTTATTAAGGAGAAGAAGATAAGGCCTCAAATTTTATTAATCAGTCTGACTGCAGACCCGAGTATGACATGGACACTACAAAGATATCTTTGATGGATGTTAAGATGTCATGAGCTTGTAATTTTTTTTCACTTGTACCATGTTCTGGTATAGGTGAGATAAGGTAGACATGATGCTTAGCAGAGGGAATTTGGTACTTCACAGGGGGATTCAGCTCATTTAAGAAGGTACCTATAGCACCTATGATGTGGCCATTCTTCTTTTAAATCCATGTAAGTCTGTAATGGGAACTAAAAAAATGTTTCAGATCTCATCAGGACTAAACTGCAAAGTCTGAACTTCCAGGAAATAAGATCTCAGATGATAACACCCTTATTTAAACTAAACCTAAACTGTCTAGTGTGTGAGAAATGGTGTGTGTGGGACACACACGCATGCAATAAGAGGAAATAGTTCTCTTGCGGAGAGGATAGATGCATAAGGTAAGATGCATAGATGCACTGCCACCCCTCAATATCAAAGTCCTTGGGAGAAGATGAGATTGGAGAATAGCTATAAAACTCGGCTAAGGTTTTGTCTATAAAAAGATAAAATTACCCCACAGCTTTTCAAGGGTCTGGTAGCTAACTTTAAGAGAAAAACAAACAGAAAGTTTTATTTAATTTTTCAAGACAAATTTCCATGGATTTTTTTCCCCATGTATGTGTACACATATATAGATTTTAAATCACTTTATCTCAGGATTTATTAATAAAAAGCCATGAAATTAAGAAAAAACATAAAACTGAAATAAACACAATAAAGCGTGGTGTCTGGTAAAACTAATGTCAAAATAATTTTAACCAGACTCAGCGCCACAAAAGGTCTACACAGTTGAGAGTCAGCAGTGTGAAGCAGAATGTATCAGAACCCTTTGGGATTACAGACTGAAGAGGGTATGACTGGTTAGTTTAGCAGCATTTCCCTCTGTCACAGCCATTCTCCCTCCAGTAACAACATTAAGCAGAATTGTACCTGGCCAAGGATCTGGCAATGTATCCAAGGCAGCTACATATGTATGTCTGAAGGAGCAAACTGGATGATAGTACTATTAGCAGTATGCTTAGATAATACTCCAAACAAGAGAAATAAAAGAAAGCAAGCTACCTTCGCGCATACAGAGAGGAAAATCACACAAATGCTACAATATTGAATATCTCAGGCTAACTGCAGTCAGTTATTGTTAAACTGTATGTCTATAAAAAGGATATTAGGGAAGATATTAGGCCATTTGGCTTGTAATCGGGGCTTTTTATTCTAATCTCATTAACTTGAAAACTGGCAAAATAACCAGGCTTGTTTATCTCTCTTTAGCTTCCTTATTTTACTACACTTTCCCCTTCCCTTTCTCTTTCCCCCCTTCCCCGTTTTTTCCTTTTCCTTTTGGAAAGCTTCATTAATATTGTGCACGCATAAGATTAAGATAAGATCCTTGCTGAGGCTGCTGTAGTTGGGCAGGGAAAACGAAGGTGGTATCAATGCAGTTCTCCACTCCCAGTTGTCCCTTGTTCTCTTTTGCAATCACCCCATGGGCCCTCCTTTGCACCAGGCACCCATCATCAGTATCGATGGCTCCTCAGAATGTCTCTGCCTTTCCTGTTTTTGCAGAGGCTGTGAATTTCCTTGAGTTTACTCCTCTCCATCTTTTTGCCTCTCTTGTCTTCTCAGTTGGCAGCTCTGCATTTGGAGCTTTCCTGGCTCAGGATGCAAAAGATCTCTGTGGAAATTCTCTCCTCATGCTGATTTCTCCTTGTTCACATCTGTCAATGCAGGTTGCGGGCTTGCCAGATTCCCAGCTGAACTTCTCCATGTTAGTTGTATTCACGTTTATAATCCAGTTTACTGTATACATGTTCAAAAATTCCTCTTCTCTCTGTTTCTTTCTCTGCAGAGGATCTTGATTTCTTCCAGGGGAATACTGAGAAATATAACCTGGGTGTTCCTGTCCTTTGAGATTTCTTCCATTCCCTGAACAGCCCCTCTTACGATGTGTATAAGAAACTCTCTTATCTAATTTCTTTTTCTCCTTTCAGCACACCATGATCATCCCACAGTAGCTACTGATATCTTATTTTTACTTTTCTTGTTTTCTTTCTGATTTTCCTTAACCTCTTCCTGTTCCTAGGTTCCTTTCCCCCTCCCAATACACTTCATCTGAAGAAGTGAGAAAAATAGGTGTCTTGAGTATATCATAGATATCATATTTAAGCTCGTGTAGCAGGGTTTCTCTGTTCTCATTCAGTCATAGGCTGTTGCTAATCCAGCATCCATGTCTTGTAGCTTTTTGAAACTACTCTTGCCAAAGTCTTCAATGAGTGCTTTCATGCAAACGTCTGGCATCTTAAGAACTCCATCCTCTTCAGCCTGCGACAACTTTATCCTCAGTCCCCTGGCCTTCTGCAGCTTTTCCTCCTGGATCTACTTGTAACCAGTCCTTCAGCATGTATTACAGCAGTTCCCCCTCTAGCTGTTTTGTGGGGCCTCACATGGCTCTCTCCTGGATATTTTTTTTTTTGTAAAGTTTATTTCTCATCCATTGCTCATCTCCACTATTGCCTCTAGGAGCGTGAATCACACATCTGCCACTCCCATCTTGTAACTCCAGCATCAACTCAAATTCAGAACTGTTATATCAGAGGTCTTAGTTTTTTCCATCCAAATCTCTCCTTATTACCACCTTCCTCAGTCATTACTTGTCAGTTAGGACTGCAGAGCATTTGGCATTTTTCTATTATACCAGTGTAGGTCCTCACATAAAAATCACATATAAATTCTGTAGCTACTTTCTGGGTAATATTTTATCCACACATCCAGCTAAAATTATCCAGGACATCTTGATTTTTTGCAACATCCTTTTCCCTTGTCTTTTAAAAATAAAGTTTTGGGCTGCTCCTATTTAGTGAGAATTTGTTGACAAACATGGTAACTTTGAATGTGAGAAATGTGTATTCCTCTTCAAGGCCCTAAACGGTCTGTCCTCCTCTGATTAGGTATCTATTGCCTTTCACTGAAGAATGATATCATATTCAGTTGTTCACTTTTTAAGTTTTTATGGTATTTTCATGCATCTCCCAGGCTGTACCTCCCATGCTGAGGAAAAAAAGCACCTTGTTGCCGTCCATCAAACTACCTTATCATGACTCAAACACTCTGCCTGTTCTTGATGTATAGTGAAAAATAACACATTAGTTATTTAACTGACATGTCGAATTCACTGCCTCTTGCTACTGCCCCATGTGCATTCTTCATATTATGTCTCATCTTCTACCTAGATGGCAAGCTGACTAGGAGAAATAACAGTATATTTCTGGTTTTGATGAACAGCTGCTCCTGCAGTTGGGTCTCCGTCCACACCTAGAGTCTTTTGAGTATACAAATAAAAGAGCTGTCAAATAAAAGTAATCGCTTAGAGGGTTTTGTCTGTCATTGTCAGTGGTCCAGCTCATAGTGAGGGAATGAAATGGGTTTGTCCTGCAAGAATTTGCAAGAGTGTGCTGTTTTGATTCATGGCATAGGGGTATTCTACTGCATTTCCCATCCTCCCAAAGCACCTTGACAGCTTCCAACACAGAAAATGCATATAGCACAGAAATCTGTTACCATAAAATTTTAATTCAATGTTCCTGGTTTTAGTAGTAAATTTGGATTAATACCAGGATGAATATATAATTTATTGGATAAATAAGTATACAGAATCAATTAGTTACTCCTAGCACACAATAATAATGGGTTATTTTCAGCTGACATTGCACTTTCTCTGGATCATTAAGGTTTACATTAATTTTCATTCTCTTATCTATTAAATGTTCCTCAGATACATAATGCAATCACTTTACCTATTATTAAAAAATGGAACTGAAATTCTTTTCAGTATTGTTTTGTTCATGGATGACTTGAAAATCCTTAAAGGCTGGACTAAGAACAGACATTTTAGGATAGTGTCATTTCTACAAGGACCTTTTTTCCTTTTTCTTTTTTTTTTTTAGGTCAGAAGGGATACTCAGGAAACAAGTTGCTCACTTTTTAAACTAATGTGCTTCTTGTGAGTCCACTCACTGATTGGTTTCATTTTAAAAATCTCCGCATTAACATCCTCTATTAAACTTGAATTGGGCCATTTTAGAAGTGCTTAGGAAGTAAGTTATTTTACTTTAGATGATAATCACACTTAGAAACCTTGGACAGAAGGCAACATAAAAAAGTAATATAGTTGCTTAAAAAGCTAAAAGTTCTTTTAAAATGTCAGTTTATGGGTTTCTATCGTCCACAGAAAGGGAAAAGAGACATTCCAACGAACAGAAGATGTACCAGGGAATAAAAATTTTTTTAAAAAAGCTATTCAGTGAAAAGGAAATAATCTGAAAGCAATAATGCCAAATGGAAATGTACAAGGGAATGAATAAATTGCTTTGTAAATTAGTCAGCCTTTTCACCCAGTAAAACCATTAATAGTGGCTGTTTTCATTATAATTATCTTATTTTGCAATGTAAAATTATACTAAAAGGGGATTGAGATAGAGTTCTCCTTACAGAGAACATATGAACCATAATGACTTAAAAAAAACCCCAAACCAAACCAACCAATAATCATTTTAAAGTGTTGTAAGAAGCTAATGAGAACCTCTTCAGGATGGATTCCTTATTGGCTGGGGAATATAGTTTGTGACTGGCTCTTCCTGAACTCACTCTTTTACCATACTGGAACTTTTTGGACATTGTGGACTGTAACATCTCCAATTCATCCTATTACCAGCTCTTGAAATGCCAGCCTTGACTTTTATCTTACTAATTTTGTCAGTCCTATGAAAAGATAAATGGATACAATTTTGCTTGCTGTGTTATTTTCAACATTACGAAGTCCTTCTGAGTATTTTGAGCCCCCAAAACCTTAACGGATGATGGACATGTTAATATCAAGGGATAAACTTTCAACACCTAGCAACTCATCAAGCATCTTGTGTTTTTCTGAATATTTCTGAAGAAATTCTGAAATGTTTTCTTCTAAGGGCTGATATAGATATTTTTTCCTGACAGGTGATAACATATGAAGTTGAGGACGAGCTGTGACCAGTAAGTTTCTTACACGTGGGCTGAAAAATACTGTGACAAAGATGTGCTGTGTGGTGGTTTGTTTTTCTGAACTTCTCCTCTAATGGAGCTCTAATTCTGGAAGCTGAATTAGTCCAGGTTAATATTGTGACATTCTTCCAAAGAACTTAAAGCAATATCATAGGTAGTAATTAGATCAAGCTAAATGGGACACTCATTCAGGTAACTTACAGGGCAATTCCATTTCAAAGTTCAGAGCATCTGGTAATATCAAGGAACATAATTCACTATGAACAATAAGTTTTCTGGATATTTTCTTGCTATATAGTTAGTAGACACTATAGAGAAAAGAAGGATTTTTTTTCTTTAAAGATTTGCAACAATACATTCTTCGTTATACTGCTTCCTATATGTAAGATGTTCTCATTTAAAAAAAAAAAAATTAACATTTTATCCCTTCCGTCCGTATTACACTGCATATGCTTTTCTATTTTTTTTTTTTTCCAAAAATAAATACGTCTTCTTATATTAGTGTTTATGTACTGTAGTGGAGTAATAGACTATTAAACCATAAAACCACTAGAATCTTTTTAAAGAAATAGACACAATTAAAAGTCTTTCTATAAAGGTGAATCTAGCTTAAAATTTCAGCATGGTGTTGTTGAGGTATTTTCTCTTCCTTTTAAATGTAATTAGCTTCCAGTAGAAGTCAGCTTCCAGTAGAAGTCATTCATTCAGTTATTAGTCCAGTGGTTTATTTGTTCAAATGTTCTGGGGAGTATGTGGCAAAAATTACTAACAGAACTTTAAGTTAGCTTTTAAGATGTCTCTGCTTTGAGCAGGACATTGGACAAGATGCCATCCAGAGGTTCCTTGCAGATAAAACTTTGTAATTCTAGGATTTAAACTTCCAGGAAGGGAAGTCAGAAAGTGAAGGGTGCAACCTCAGCAAAAAGAAATAAATATTGAAATG
>WEKW01011761.1:496071-506378 GCA_013389905.1 Sula dactylatra | reverse complement strand
CATGTCCTGGAGGACTGGCTATATAAATGAAATTCAAGAACTGTCCTACAATCACTTCTTAAAAAGTAAGATGCAAAAAGTATTAAAGATTACTAATTTAACAACTCATATTAGTCTCCAATTGCAACACTCAAACGTACTAAGCAAAAATGATTTGTGCTTTGTTTTTACCAAGCAACAGACCCACAGCACTCCAAGTGCCACATAAAAGCTATCATCACATATTTGGAAACAAAATGAAAATGAGGCATTAGAAACAGNACATTAAGTTTGCCCTGAGGGGACAAGCCACTACCACAAGGGAAAAAAACCAAAAGAACTGCTGGTCTTGCAAGTTCATCATTCTTTCTGCTCTCATATTACAAATTAACATTAGAATGTGGTTCACAGCTGAAGTATTTTCCCATTTTTTATAGTTGTTTCTAGCTAACACTTCTGCCCTCTGTTGGCTATTTCTTTTGTTATTTGGTTCTCTTTCTTCCCAACTCCTGCTGTTGTTCCAGATTTAGTATCTTCCCCTCATCCTAGTCTGGCCTACAACAGAACTCCTGCCCTACGTGGCTGATGGGCTAAAGTACCACAAAAGGTATATACTGTGTGGATCACTAATTCTGGGGATACATATGCTGGACAACATACTAAATGGACATCACTCATCCCTCCGTCTAGTAGGGAAGAAGGTTCTTTCAAGGAACACAAAAGAGGTCCAAGTTGCACTGAATTCATACAATTAGTCCAAGACAGTCATTAGTTACAGCACTGACAAGGGTGCTGCTGCTGCTAAGGAATTCAGACATAAAAAAAAAATCAGGAACCTGGCGAGATTTGTAGCTCTCACTAAATAAAGTGCCAGAGGCTCTTGTTCTGCAGCCACTCTGAATGTTTGCATTTCTGATGTTAGCTGACCAGTTACTTCTCAAGCTCTTGAGATGTTTGTTACTTGTATTCAACTGACCACAAGTGTTTGCACTTTTTTTTTATTATTTTAAACTAGGACACCATTACACTGAGGAGAATGCAAGGATAGGAAAGTAGAATAAACACAACAAAAAAAATAATTCCCCTAGCTCTTCCACCCAGGTCTTTGCTTTGATGCCAGTTAGCTCTAAGTCTTAAGTGTTACCATTTGCTTAGAGAATGGAGACAAACCAGACAGTCATCTCCTAGTCGTTGTCTGCTCTGCAGTCATTCAAATGTATATTTTGGCATAACACAGTTGACCATTGACCTTATTTTACAGTTTTCTTACTTTACGAAGTCCTAGGTAATCTATTTCCTTGTATTTAAGTAGAATAAGCTAACATAGCCTTAGAAAATATGATCGTTTTGGATGAAACCCAGGTTTAGTACTGTTTTAATGTGGATACCTTCTTTTGAAACCAGTGAACTGAGAAAACTGGAAATGGAAGTTCACACCATTTGGCTGGATTCTCATCAAGCAAGTCTTGCTTATCTGCAAGTGTTGGCTGGCTAGAATCCAGTCACAACAGAAAAAGTAGGAGAAGCCTGGATTTATTTTCTCTTCCTTCATTTTGGCTGAAATCAGGATGTTTGGGATCACTCTTGTCAGACTTCACACCTGTGAATCTAGAGCACAGCCTCAGATGTAAGCTCACCCTTTGAAAGACAAGACAGGTTTTACAAGATGTTGAAGGCAGGCTTCGACACCCAGGCACATTAATGTGTTGGACTTGTGTCTCCCAAGGCATGCTCTGGGGGAAGTTTACACTACCTCCAGTACAGTCTCCCACCTGCTCCAAAAGTACTTTATTCCAAGCCAAGTGTCATTGCCACATCAGATGCAAGTCCTGAAGGAACTGCTGCAGCATTGAAGACATTCCCCATACCCTGACTTTCTAGGGATATCTGATTATCCAGAAGTTAATGACAGAAGGACAAGAGGCTGTAGGGAAGAGAAGGGTTGCAAAAAGTCAGTTACAGTCTACAGCCTGTATTTTTAGTTAATCATCATGTGGTTCTGCAATTACTATCCAGTTGCACCTAACAGACCAGGATTTGTAGCAAGACAGTGGTTTTGCTAGTGAGGAGGCTAAGTGGCAGGTGTAGTTATAGTGCAGAGGCTGGCTGGCCTGAATTTGTCTTAGACTATTTCCAGCAGGGTATGCTACAGGTGCAAAGTGACTGAAACAATCAGTCCCTGAAGAGTGACCATGGAAAAACAGAGATTTAACTCTGGTGTTTCACAAAACCAGAGCAGTTCCCCCAGAGAACACTCCAGTTACACTTGTGTCCTCTAACATTTAGAAGAGCCAGAACTTGGAGAACAGAGATTTCGTTGTGTATAGATTCCATATTCAGAATTATTTTGTTTAGGTTAAACTATCACTAGAATGTTCCCTCTAGTTTCCTAGACCTCCCATTAGCAAGCATGTATTAGCTGGCTGGCCGTGTGTTGCTAAATTGGAAGATTAACAGCTAAGCACCATCTATCTTTCCCTTTATTAGTTGAGTCTCTTCCACCTTGCTGCAAACTTTCACAATACTAACACTTGACTTTGAGCAGGAATGCTGACCAGAGACCGGTTTGCTTGATGTAATACAGGACTGCAGATTACACCATGTCATTATGCTTTCTTGAATTCAGATTATGTTTAAGAACACATCTGAGAAGCTCTGAAATATCTTCGAAGCACAAGAGATTTCAACTTGTTTAGGGGTACGGTTGCATGAATCTTAAGGTATTTTTATTCTAGCTGTTTAGGCACTACACGCCATGTCATGAACATTTGCAAAGGACATACTTGTTGAGGGTGGAGAGCTCTAGCTCCATCAAGCTCTGTCTAGTCCCCCTTTAAATTATGAAACAGCTCCCTGAAGATGATGTATCAAGGGTTTGGGTTTTACAATTTGTTTTTCAGAGGTGAGTGAGCATGTTAACTATTGGGAAAGCACAGACATGGCTGAGTAGTCAAACAAAAGGATGAGTACACTGATGATTAAGAACTAGAGTTGGGAAAGGGATAGAGCTTGTTCAGATAACAGGCTTTCCCGCTCTTTAAGGCAAGGTGTTCCCTCTGTCATGGCTGAAATGAAGCATAGTTGCTCTCTCCCCTCTCAGCACTATCTTCTCAGTGCTGCTTAACAGTTAAATGCTGAACAAAAATACCAGCCCATATAAAAAGAGTGCGATACACATCCACTTTTTCAAAGCAACCAGAAACACACTTATGTAAATAAAAAGAAGTAGAAAGCTACTAAACGAATAAAGAAATAGGGCAGTTTGTGACTGCTGACAAGGTTGCAAATCCAGCCCCAGTTTGCAGTTTTAATGCTCTGCAAGCTGCTTGGCCGTAACTACGTTAGCTATGCACATGCAAGACTTCCATGTCAGCCAAACACCCAGCCACAGATGACTGGCAGTTTTACTTTCTTTTTCCCAAGTAAACCAGTATGCTGCTAATAGTAAAAAGTATATGTTCCACATGGCAAGAGATGTAGCTGCTCCTACCATATTATAATGAAACATGGACCTAAAAAACAAAATCACACCTAGCAGAGCACAAATAAACTACCAAATCTTCTCTGCTGCGCTGCTGGAGACTCTTTACCTCCTTGAACCATTCCCTAGCACTATGGCCTGTTTTGTTTAATATTATAAAGCTCCAAAGTTGGCATAAGCATGAACACAGGCAGAAAGAGGTACCGATTCTTTGTCTTGTTGACATTTCTAGCTTCTGTGAATTACTCTGAGGTTTTCTGTACATTACAATTACCTGTAGTCTGCTTTTATGATCTCCCCCCTATGCAAGTATTGCCTTAAGAGCCACAGCATAAAAGCAGTTCTGTAAGTGCTTTTTTATTACACCACGGAGTACTCCAAAGAAAGCAAGGTTATACTATCAGTAACAGTTTTGCTACCTGTGGCTTCAACAGTAAGGTTACAAATATTTGAGGAAGGCTACTAACCTTTACAGTTGATATCAAAGCTTATTTCTCCATTGGTCATGGTGCCCAACAGCTGTTTAACTTCTTCAGCATTTCCATTTCTAGCATCATGGAGAAGCTGCTGTTCTGCTTCAGTACTCATCTCTAATAAAGATATGAAAGAACCAATTTTGCAATCTCTTATGCTGCTATAAGCTGTGGCTTAATATTACGTCACTTTTCTCCCTTATTTAATATTAACACCAGTATGAGAAAGACAATTATTTCCTATGTGGAACACATTTAATGTGCAAGCTGTTTTTAACTGTCTAGCACCCAGACATACCACTAAGAGGCATTAAAATTCCTCATACAAACAAAGCAGTTAAATAACAAAATACCCGTGTTTCCTTGCTTCTCAGTTTTCTAGGTTCTAAGCATGGCTTGAGAGTTGGGACTGTATGCCACAAACAAGGCAAGCTTTGCTACAAGCATAACCAGTAAGCATTTACTTTTTCCTCGTAAGGTTTTCACCTTCACCTCTGAAGGTTTCCAGAGGCAATAAGAAAAAAAAAAAAAATATGTCTTTTGGCCCAAGTATTTCTTCAGAATTAACTGAGTCTGATTTTTGACTGCCAACCCTGGCAAACAGAATCCATCTTCACATGGAGGTCCCCAGACACCCATCGGTGACTAGTACGATCAGCTTTTGAACTCAGATACGTGACCCCCTCCAACCTTGACTTGAAGGGGAATCAGATACTCCAACAACTTTGCAGATTTGACCTTATCTTTAAGCACAATGGTACAATATAAAGAAGTTAACGTGTGACTGTAAAACATAACTAATTCTCATCTTACCTTTGCTTTTGAACTACAAAAAAAGGTGCATTTACATCCTTCAAAGAATGGAGAAAACAAAACCTGTTATCATCACTATTTTTACAGCTTTCTAGTAGACAGTGAGCCTGAGACCTTTGGGCAAGTGATACTGCTACTTACCAGGTCGCTCACTAAGTATGGTTATTAAATGATGTCTTGACCAATCTTTACACACTAACAGAATCACAGTCTGAAGTTGTTTTGCCTTTTTTTTTTTTAAATGCTATTACAACAACTACACCCAGATGCAGCACAGCTCAACACAGGCAAAACCCAACTTTAATGTCCCATTTAAACCCACTGCTTTTAAGAGGTGTCAGGAAGTGATTTTAAAAGCAGCCTCAGAAGACTGTGCTGTAATATACAATTTATTGCTGCTAAAAACAACAGCAAGAGAAGAGGAAGCCCAAATTTAGTGTCTGCAATTTAGCATCTTCACCTGACACACTAGGTTTATCAGATCCTGCAGATTCTAGATTTCTAAAGTCAATTAATGATTGCAAAGAACATTTACCGGCCTCACATAGTTAGCCTTCCTATACTAGCAGAGGTTTTGATTGGTCCAACAAGCTGTTTACACTCTGCTGCATTAGAGAGGCAGCTTGATTGCACCACACACACTCATAGCTAAAACAGATGCAGGGAGCTCTTCGACTACTGTAAGATGAGAAGCCACTCAGCAAGAAAAGAGAGACAGAGAGAACACTAGGTAAGCAACAAAAAGCCTGAAACAATGACAGATCTTGTAATATTTAAGACAGACAGAAGCCTAGAGCAAGGCAGACTGTCAAAGCACTAACAATACAGAGAAGAGAATTTTCTCCTACCTGTTGCTCAATCAGTAAAGGTAAGGAGTGAATCCATTTTCAAATAATTTGACAGAGAGACTAAGCAAGCCCTTTCTAGCATGTTTCAGAAAAACATGCTGGATCAGTCACCTGCAATCTACCGCAGACACAGGATACAAATGCCTTCTCCAGCAGTAGTTAGACAACTCTCTTGTTTGTGCCTGCTTTTCAGTTCTAACAGAAAAAAAACAAACCAAAACAGTACTAGTCCTTCTAGTAACCCTTGGAGCCCTGAAGCTACCTTCTCCTTTAGCAGGAGCCTTTCCACCTGTCTGAGGCAAGTTTGTTGTTACTGGGCGTACTGGGTTTGTGTGGCAAGGTTTTGGTAGCAGGGGGGCTACAGGGTGGCTTCTGTGAAAAGCTGCTAGAAGCTTCCCCCATGTCTGATAGAGTCTATGCCAGCTGGCTCCAATTCGGACCCACTGCTGGCCAAGGCCAAGCCCATCAGCAGCACTGGTAGCGCCTCTGGGATAACAGATTTAGGAAGGGGGAAAAAAAACCTGCACAACAGCAATTGCAGCCAAAGAGGAGTGACAATATGTGAGAGAAACAATTCTGCAGACACCAAGGTCAGTGAAGAAGGATGGGGAGGAGAAGCTCCAGGCACCAGAGCAGAGATTCCCCTGCAGCCCATGGAGGTAAAGACCATGGTGAGGCAGGCAGGCTGTCCCCCTGCAGCCCATGGAGGTTAACGGTGGACAGATATCCACCTGCAGCCCGTGGATGACCCCACACCAGAGCAGGTAGATGCCAGAAGGAGGCTGTGACTCCATGGGAAGCCTGTGCTGGAGCAGGCTCCTGGCAGGACCAGTGGACCCATGGAGAGAAGAGCCCACACTGGAGCAGGTTTGCTGGCAGGACTTGTGACCCTGTGGGGACCCACACTGGAGCAGTCTGTTCCTGAAGGACTGTACCCTGTGGGAGGGACCCACGCTGGAGCAGTTCATGAAAAACTGCAGCCTGTGGGAGGGACCCACATTGGGGAAGTTCATGGAGGACTGTCTCCCATGGGAGGGACCCCATGCCGGAGCAATGGAAGAGTATGAGGAGTCCTCCTCCTGAGGAGGAAGGAGCGGCAGAGACATGTGATGAACTGACCACAATGCCCATTCCACGTCCCCCTGCGCAGCTGGAGGGGAGGAAGCAGGGAAAATAAGGAGTGAAGTTGAGCCCAGGAAGAAGGAGGGGTGTGAGGGAAGGTGTTTGAAGATCAGGTTTTTATTTTCTTATTACCTTACTCTGATTGGTAATAAATTAAGATAATTCCCCCAAGTCAAGTCTGTTTTGCCCGTGACAGCAACTGGTGAGTGATCTCTCCCTGTCCTTATCTCAACCCATGAGCCTTTTGTTCTATTTTCTCTCCCCTGTCTTGCTGAGGAAGGGAGTGATAGGGCAGCTTTGGTGGGTACCTGGCATCCAGCCAGGGTCAACCCACCACACTGGGACAGGTATAATTTTTCCTGAGTGAATCCGTTGTAACAGTGCCTAGAGAGAGATCAAAATCAAATATGTTAATGTATTGGCAGTCTGTAGTACTTTCTCTGAAGCTGAGTGATACTGTTTCAGGGGGACACAGAATGCAGCACTGAGTCATACAGACCAAAGCTAATAGGAGAGTTAGAGCTCATTTTGCTGGCCTACCCATTAGGGATGGTGGTAGGAAACCAAAGCTCATGCTTCATATTCACCCCCTCCCACACAGTATTTCTTTAGCGATCTCTCAAACATCTCAGATGAGAAATACACTCCTATCATTACCCCCGTATCATTTGTCAACATCCCACATACACAGCAGGTATGAATAGCAATGGACTTTTAACACATTAAGAACCTGATGTTTCCATTTTATATTGATGAGAAGGGAAAAAAAGACTGCTTGGGAAGGGAACCAAGAAGCTGATCCAACTGCACAACTCTCACATGCAGCAAGGCCAGTCATATACACAAGCAGACTCTTAAACAGCTTAAGATACACAGAAAGCTGAATCACTGTAAAATTACTTTCATGATTTTTCTCCTCCCAAATAGCCATTAGGTTAAAATCACCGATTTGTTTGTATTCTTACAGCAAATATTAGCAGTAGAGTAACATGCATAGTAACACAGCTAAGGCAGGCCTGTCTGCTTCATTGGTTTACTTCCCAAAGACTTTGCTGTTTAGGCCAAGCCTCCAATTTCAAATACATTTTGTAAGCTTGAAGCATGCAATAATGCAGAAGAATGACTATCTGGGTATTAGTCATAGTTAGAAGGATCATTTGTATGAAAATGTTCCTACAATTGGGGCTGGAAAGTGAATCTGTATGCAGTTACTCATCAGGCAAGGGATACAGAACCTAAAGTTTTAGCTAACAAGCTAAATGAAGTGCCTAAATGAAGCTGGCAGCAAAGGGACTCTTAACGGAACTTAGCATAATCTTGAAAATACTGTTTTAAGCAACAGGATTTACTCTATAATGAGATGTGGCAAGTTTGAAGTACAGAAAGAAATCAATACACCGGCACCCAAATGCTATGTGCTTACAACCGTACTTCATACACCTGTATTCCCCTATGGACGGGGGCTTATTTGGTCACACGACCCACCACCAAGAGAGCTCCAAAATCCCCACCACCACTTTTGAGGTACCGAGCCAGGCCATCAGCACGGAGGGAAAAACTTAATAGTTTAGTTTGGATTTATCAGCCATAAGATACTACTAACAGATTAATCTGTATGAGCTGTGCTGGCCATATGCAAAGCTACTAGCCACTGAAGAGAGCAGACATCTGTTCAGTCAGTGGTGCTGCCATCATTACGTTATTCTGTTAATCAGCTGATATAAGTTAAACTGCCTCTCACAGCTCACCTTTCTGCCTTCTGCTGTTGAAAGGCTTGTATGGTAGTCTCTAGTCACTGGTATACCATGAGAAAACACCACAAGAACAATATTTAGCGCCTCCTATACAGCCAAAATGTAAGTGCAAGGCACTTCTGTTGAACTCATTAGGACTACCCGAGCAGCACTTGACTGCTAATTGAATCTTATCCTTTAAGAAGGTATAAAGCATTGAGATGCTCCACTTTTATCTTCTATGAGACCTATGCCAGAGTGATCTTCTCACGCTATTGCGGTGCCTGTCTTCACACAAGGTTCGTTTCCAACACAGAGAGCCCAGGTTACCATTCTGCCTGCACGCCTGCTTAAGGGAGTTTTGCAGAATACTTAACCTTGAAAGGCCACCTAACTACTGACATACAGACTACCAACTTCACCCCGCTGCTAGGAGAAAGTCCAAGCAAAAAGAGGCTGCTGTTCTCACAAAGCAGTCTGCAAAGACCTAAAGCGCCATCCCTAACCATGGGGCAGCACTACTGGTAAGACCCACTTGCTTTTGCTTTGTTTTCTCCTCTGCTGAGGCCTCCTGCCATGTACACAGCCTGGAACAGCGACAATACACACTAACCAGAACATGGCTGGTTTTCACTGTGCTGCAGCTTGACAAGCAGCTGAAGCAGTACTGACACTACCCAATTTAACCATTAAGGCTCCGAGTCAGCAGCTACTGGTTGCACAGGAAGCTTTCTATTCATGATAAATAGTAAGGTCGGTAAAAAGCACAGCACTGCCCAGTATTTCAAGAGATCTCCCTCTAGCAATGAAAACTAGATTCCTGTAGGAAAGGACAGTACTTTCTTAGGAAAACTTCTTACATGTCCCAGCAAGCACACATTATTAAGTGATGCTTGTAAAGAAGGAGTACAAAATACACCAAACCGCACAAACAGACAGAACCTGTCTACAAACCCACACGACACACTGCGCTGACAGGAGTTGCTCCAAGAAGAAAGCTGCAGTACTAGAAGCACGAGTGATGTTATCTAAAAGTAGTTATTTTAATCTTTAGTTAAAGGGTTCTAGAAGTTAGAAGTTAACATGCTTCTATGATACAGCCTCATGGTACTTCTACATGTGAAAGCACCAGCTATCTAAAATAAAGTTACTGGCTGCTCATTAGCAATTAACACAGATGCAATAACACAACATTGGTTCAACGCCATTGCCAAGGCAATAGCTATTTAAACTAATCCTTGCTCTTTGGCAACTCCTGGCTATTTTCTGCACATAGTTTAGTTCTGTTACATCAAAGACTTTCTTTCAGCCCAGGAGCTCTGAATAAGCTTACCGCAGCTAGCGCGAGATCTCACCGGCTCAGCAGGCAAGCACAGTTCCAAGCAAGAGCGAACTTCAGCAGAACCACCGAGCTCTCTACGCACGCCTGAAATCGAGCAGTCCGTTTCAGTACCGGTGACTAAACACGTTTTAAGGCGACAGGCTCACGCGTCACAGCAACCGCACTTCTCGCCTGCGGGGAGGGCGCGCTCCGGCCCAGGGCACGGACCACCACACCTGGAGGCACCGGCCACTCGCCCGCGGCTACGGGGTGGTTGCTGGGAGGAGGAGGAGGAAGAGGAGGAGGAAGAGCCACCCGCGCACCACAGCAGGCGCTCACACCGCTTCCTGAAGGCCACAGCCCTCCGCCCGGCTACCAAGGCTGCCTCTGCTTCGGCTCCTCAGCCTCCAGCCGAGCCCCACTCGCGGCCGCCCTCCAGCCGCTGCGAGAGGCTCTGAGGGGCGGGGGGAAGTGGCGACACCCCCATCCCACCCCAAGCGCGCTCCCGGCGGCCGCAGGAGAGGCGGCGCCCGAGGC
>WEKW01011761.1:425159-478114 GCA_013389905.1 Sula dactylatra | reverse complement strand
ATGTATTTTATATATGTATGTGTATATATATATATAAAATATTTATCTGCTGGCAGTACAGTTCTCTGGTAACCTTCAGCTTATGTGTTTGCAGAAAGAAATTATTATTAATTTTACTTTTACACCATCAAAAATGTGTTATGCTTTTCACATCTGTCTTGCCATCTTATCTTTTTCTCTGTCTGAATACAACTTGAACTCTTCTGAACACACTTTCAGCTTTTTTGAGCTGTTCTTTTTTACTGCTTATGAAGTGAAAGTAATTTTATTCATTAGGTTAATGTGGAATAACTCTGTTTTAAAATACTCAGTACGTTATCATTTTCATTAAAGTAGCACTGCATTTCAGGGTCTTTCTTAGCTGTGCTCAGTCCCTATGAACAGTGAGTGCCTATGAACTGTGTTGCTTTAGAAAGGGAAGAAATTGCAAAATTGGCTTAATGTCCTTTTCTCATTTTAAAAAGCTCTTGCTCTTTGATCATGATTTATGAGTAAGATTGTTCCTACTTACGAGGAAGTTTGTACCCACAGGTAAAGAGGTTTTGAAAAGGGCAGGTGTGTGTCAAGTAATAGTACTCACTTGAAGCAGGTTAGTAATTTTCCTTTTGCATGCAAAGACATTCTTAATCTATTCTTCTGTGACTTCTTCTTAAAGACAACATATAATCAATAAACCTAGGAATTTCCAGTCAAGACTTATTGGTATGTAGTTAGTATAAAAATAGAGCAATTCTACAAGTGTCAAATCCATCTTGTTTCACAGAGTCTTGCTGTAGAGTATGAGGTGATCGGTCTTCACACTGCAGGGAAGCTTTACTGTGGTTGGACTCATTTTTCTGAAAGAAAGCCAAAAGAGGGGGGGAAAGGGTAAACACTGCACCCGTAGTGAAAGCTAGCTTCTTTACCAGCTGAAGTCAGACCAGTTATCCCCAAGGTAACTGGAAGACAGGGATGGATCACAGAATAAACCCCCCATAATCCAGGAGGAAGTAGTTGATGACCTGCTATGCCACCTGGACGCTCACAAGTCTCTGGGGCCAGATGGGATCCCCAAGAGTACTGAGGGAGTTGGCCAAGGAGCTTGCCAAGCCAATTCCTCATTTATCAGCAGCCCTGGTTAACAGGGGAGGACCCAGATGACTGGAGGCTTGCCGACATGACGCCCATCTACAAGAAGGGCCGGAAGGAGGATTTGGGGAGCTACAGGCCTGTCAGCCTGACCTCGGTACTGGGGAAGGTTATGGAGTGGTTCATCGTGAGTGAGCTCACCAGGCATATGCAGGACAGCCAGGGGATCAGGCCCAGCCAGCGTGGGTTCATGAAAGGCAGGTCCTGCCTGACCAACCTGATCTCCCTCTATGACCAGGTGACCCACCTAGTGGATGAAGGAAAGGCTGCGGATGTTGTCTACCTGGAATTTAGTAAAGCCTTTGACACAGTCTCCTACAGCATCCTCCTGGAGAAGCTGGTGGCTCATGGCTTAGACAGGTGTACTCTTTGCTGGGTAAAAAACTGGCTGGATGGCCGAGCCCAGAGAGTTGTGGTGAACGGAGCTAAATCCAGTTGGAGACCGGTCACAAGCAGTGTTCCCCAGGGCTTAGTGTTGGGGCCAGTCTTGTTTAATATCTTTATCAATGATCTGAATGAGGGGATCGAGTACGCCCTCAGTAAGTTTGCAGACGACACCAAATTGGGTGGGAGTGTCAATCTGCTCTAGGGTAGGAAGGCTCTACAGAGGGGTCTGTACAGGCTGGATCGATGGGCCGAGGTCAGCTGTATGAGGTTTAACAAGGCCAAGTGCCAGGTCTTGCACTTGGGTCACAACAACCCTATGCAACGCTACAGGCTTGGGGAAGAGTGGCTGGAAAGCTGCCCGGTGGAGAAGGACCTGGGGGTGCTGGCTGACAGCCAGCTGAATATGATCGCTTCCCTACTCTTGCTGGCCACACTATTCCTGACACAAGCCAGGATGCTGTTGG
The DNA here is from genome assembly GCA_013389905.1 of Sula dactylatra. NCBI lineage: Eukaryota > Metazoa > Chordata > Aves > Suliformes > Sulidae > Sula > Sula dactylatra. The sequence goes on along the minus strand of WEKW01011761.1, from coordinate 476,135 downwards.
CCGCCTTGGCCACCTGAGCACACTGCTGGGGTTGTTTAGTCTGGAGAAAGGGAGGCTGAGGGGAGACCATATCACTCTCTAGAGCTACCTGAAAGGAGATTGTAGTAAGGTGGGTGTTGGTCTCTTCTCCCAAGTTACTAGTGGTTGGAGGCAAGGAAAAGGCGTCAAGTTGCACCGGGGAGGCTTAGATTGGATATTAGGAAAAATTTCTTTACTGAAAGAGTGGTCAGGCATTGGAACAGGCTGCCCAGAGAGGTGGTGGAATCGCCATCCTGGCGGATTTCAAAAAACGTGTAGACGTGGCACTTCAGGGCATGGTTTAGGAGGCATGGTGGTGTTGGGTTGATGGTTGGACTTGTTGATCTTAGACCTTAATGGTTCTATGATTAGTGTGTGACCATAATACTTTACTGGCATGATCTGTATGCTGCAATGATATTCATTGATATATTAAGACAGTATATAGATTGCTGTGTAAATTCCTTTATTGAGTATTTTTAATAGTGGAAATTAACTTCTAATGTCGTTTTCAATAATGATAGCCAGAGTAATACTGCAGTTAGTTACATGACTGAATGTGTTACCATAAACCTTATGAGGGAAAGGAAGTGACAGGCATATTTCAGGTAGCAGGCTGTATTTGGTACCATTGCTTTTCTGTGTCTCAATTTGGCCCATTCTGACATTTAAAATGTATGTGGATCTTGCACTTGACATTGATTTAGTAAGGTGGGACTAAGAACTGATCTGTTGTTTAAGCATCTTGTGTCTTTTATGAGCATGTGCCTCGTGGACATGTAGAGAATTACATTCCTTAATTCCCTAAGGCAGCAATAATAGAGAGGGGAACAGGAGGAAAAAAAGGGCTCAGGAGCTACAACAGAAAAAAGGATAAACTGTTGCTTAGCTCTAAGATGTCTCTCTTGGAGGTTCATTGCTAATACAGACAACATAATGAATCTTTAAGGTATGTTTTTAGGAGCCTGGTAGCTGACAAATAACTAATGTCAAAGGTGATGATCATTTCATATGCTTTGTACCATAAGTCCATGTCTTGAAACATATTTATGAAAGTGTATTAAGTAACGTAAGTTGTCTTTCTTCAATATTCTCCTTCAGGGGAAAAAATGGAGAAAACAGGTGTCTGAAGCCTGAATAATAGTAGTTTTTTCATTGAGGTAACTTATATTCGAGGTGATTTTTGTAAGTTGAATTTCTTCCAGAAGAATTGGAAATAGCACAGTATAGTTAAGACAGATATTAAATATCTATATTGATTAGTCCTTAGAGACATTTTGCTTTGGAGTTGAAGGCAATTTACTTGCCAAACACGCTTTCTCAACTTCAGTAATGTTTTGCTCAAAGTAATATTAATTTTGTATTATGTACTAAAACAACGTCTTGATCAAAGCTTTCCTTTTTGCTAGGCCAAACTGGAAAGCACTGAACAATTGCTAGCTTGTTTAAGTAGAAACAGAAGATGAACTGATAGTGATAAATGTTTTGAATTTGGTACTTCTTAAGAGCAGAGAGGTAGAAATGGTGGAAATATCTGTTTTCTGGGAAATACTGACACTTTCAGACCCATATTAGTTTTTTTTTTATTACTATTATTCTTTCTGTGAAACAGAAACTCTGAAAAAAGTATGTTTGAGGAAAAAGGGAAAAACTTGAAATGTAGTAGAGCTTTCTAAACATCAAATGTTTTGTGAAATAGGTAAAAGCAGTGTATAATGGGAAAACGTATGTCAAGTTGTGTTATATTCCAGCTTAATGTTATAGTTTAAAAAAGTAGGAGGTGTAATTGATACTTAATACCAGTTAAAAATGTTTTCTAGATCTTACTGTCTCTCTTGTGATTTGACACTTCTGCATATTCAGCAATAACAAGAATGTACACAATGTACAAATTCAAGGAACAGCTGTTTTCAGTATCCCAGAAAAATGATTTGAAATTAGCATGAGGGTACTGAGAAGCTGCTTCTTGAGTTATCACACTGAATATTTAATTAATTTTATGTCAAAGCATAAAACTGTTTCATTATGGTATTAAGATGTTTGTTTAGCAGTGATATTGAGATAGTGTGTATGAAATCCCCATTATAAAAGGAAGCTTATTTCTGTTTTTTTAAAGGTAAAGAGAGTTCTTGAAAAACTGTATGAGAATAAGAAAATTGCAAGTGCTACCCACAACATATATGCATACAGGTGAGAGATGAATAGTGATTTATTTTTTTTTCCACTGTTCTTTGACAAATGAGTGCAGGACCTCAGAAAAGTAAAATCCATCAAAGAACTTCCTTTATGGGAGTAGGTTTCTTATTTGTATGGTAAAGGTTTTAGGCTTCATTTCGAATTTGAGGTCAAGAAAGTAGAACATATAGTAGGAAATATGTTAAGATAGTAAAGCAGCATTAGAAATAGAAAAGACTAAAAGTGGATTTGAACATGTGTTGTTATACTTTGTGTAGTATGTGCGAGCATGGAAATGCTACATAATCCTGAACTAAATGTGTTTTTACTTGAGCAGAGTAACTTTTTTATTTTCTTTTCCCCAACCCTATATTTCAAAATAGCTGAAAATTTTTAGTTGAAATAAGAGCTGAAACAGAAAGCCTGATGCAGACATCTGGCATATGAAATTACAGCTGAAATACAAGAAACCTCAGGGAAAATGAGAAACAGGTAAAAATGAGTTTGGCAATGGTCTGTTTCTGGCAACTTTTGTGAATGTAGCTTATGTGAAATGAATTGGTCTCAGTCCAGATAGTGATGTAGGTTTTCTGAGCAATGTAAGTGACAGCAAAAGGAACTTCTTTCATTACTGGAGGAATCAGTCATCTGAAAATGCATATATAGACACTGATCCATTCATGCATGTCCTGGCGTGATCCTAATGAAACATGAAATGAGAGCAAGCGAAAGCTTACTTTACCAAAAAGTCTAACTAAGTAAAAGGTTTCTGTAAAGAGAGAATTTCTATTGTTGCTGCTGCTGCTCTGCCTTCTTTCACTCATCCTATCTAAATACACTTCAAAAAAGCAACAGGAACATACTTACTGCTTCATATTTGTCATCTAGTACCACAAGCCTCTTTGTCATTGTGTCGTGTATATTAGCTAAGTTTGGAAGTCGTGAAATCAATGGGTAACAAACAGTAGACCTCTGAGCATTACTTCTGGAAAATTAGACCTTTATATGAAACAATACACCCCAAAGTTTCCTGGAGTGCCCCCTGAGGAAGGAGGTGGCGTGGAGATTTCAGTAGCAGTTTCACGCTGCTGCTGCTTAAACATAGACCTAACTAATAATAATATTTTTGTCTGAGTTCTTCCAACTTGTGGTTGTGTATCATAATTTGAATCTGTATCTGATAGAGTTGGTTTCAGCTAGGCGTAATTATTAGGCTAAAAACCTAAGGATTCTTCTTATTAGGGACTTTATACTGGTAATGAGTCTGGAGTTAACCTGAAGTAGCTAAAGTCTATGTAAAAGCTTCTCAAAACTTTTTCTACTGTATAGGTGTTTGTGGTTTACCCTGAGCCTCATCCTGTTTTCAAGTAAATGTCCTCAGTAGAGAAGTAGAATTGATACATGTGTATGAAGGATCCCTGACACTTCATTAATCATGTCAAAATGTTAGTTGATTGACATTTTTTGAATCTATTTTATGTTCCTTTTTTCTTTTTTTCCTTTTTTTTTTCTTTTTAAGAATATATTGTGAAGATAAGCAGACGTTCTTACAGGATTGTGAAGATGATGGAGAGACAGCTGCAGGTGGACGTCTTCTTCATCTTATGCAGGTTATAGAAATTAATCTTTAATTTCTGGAAGTCTTGAACAGATTTTAAAAATCACTACAATGTAAATAAACTTGTAGAAGATTATTTTAATTCTTGCACTGCTCTTAGGCAAATAGGTGATTACTTTCTTAAAGGTGTTACAGACTGTTTCATGCATGTACTAAACTGGGATTTCTAGGTCTTGGATCATAGAAACAAGTGGTTTTTCATAGGTGGTAGTAATAGTTTGAGCAGTTTAAAAGAGAAATAAGTTTGTATTCCTCTGCTTACTCTGTGGTGTAAGGTATATAGAAAATGAAGACTGGAAGAAGCTGTTTGACAGAATGTAGCATCTGCCCTATGCACAGCCTTTCATTCGGTTTCCTCAAATATGCATAATAAAAAACCACTAATATTTGAACTTGCGGAGTAGAGCTTCAAATGTAAAAGGTGGTGGGAGTGAAGGAGTTATTGTCTTGATCATTTAATCTGTTTCTCTGTGCTGTTTCCAGTTCTGGGTCCTTAGCCCTCATACTCACATACATTGTAGTTTTCAAGTGTTGAAATAATATTCACTTGGCAAAGTTGCTACTAAATGTGAATTGATATTGATAAATTTTGATTCACTGGCATGATGCAAGATAAAACCATAAATAAAATATCATAACTACAGGGAACAGGTGGGTACATCTTATACAGTGCCTCAAGTCACTTAGCTCTATCAGCACACTAATTACCGTTTTTAGTTTTGATTTTTAGATTGATGTCCCCTTCACAACAGGGGTTTTCTTTACCCATCCTTTGCTTTCTTGCATATTCTGTTGCTTAATGTGTGTTATACTTTTATTCCTGGAGACTATTTTAAAGCCTTTTTTAAAATTATTTCAAAGCTCTCTTTTTTCTGAAAAAAATATAATTGATGGAAATATTTTTGACATTTTTCATTTAGAACTTTGTGAAACTTCCTAAGTAACTCAAACCTGACTTGGGAAGGAAAACTTACTTTATGTAATATATGCAAGTATATGTGGTAACTGTGAAAACATTATTGTACTAAAAATAATGTAAAGAAACAACTTTGTGGTTTCTGTACGTCAATTTGTTCTGAGCTTATGAGCTTTTTCTCAGCATGTTAATGTATACTTTTGAAAGTTGTCAGACTTACAGTGTCTAGGAACTTAACATTCCATAAAAATACAGTTTAGAAAGTGATGTGAAGTTTCCCCTTTCAAACGTGGATGTGTCTAAATCATATGGATCATCTCTCTCCGTCTGTAGTCCTAGTTACTGGGAGTATTTTTGTTTTGGAACAGTACTGCTTTAGGGATCAGAAAGTGCAATTTTCACCCATAGGAAAAGTTTACGGGCTGATTTCTAAATGTTCATAGGTCTTGAGTTTTTCTGTTATAAGCACTTACGACATATTATATGGGCATGAAAATTAGGTGGTTTAATGCACTTACTGTTGCTGTACTTACAGTTCTTTTGCAATAGAAATCTTATCTCGATTCAGATAAACCTAGCACTTCAGTGAAGATAGCACTTTCCGGTTACAAGAAACTGAATTTTAGGTTAATTCTTTTGAACTTAGAGTTAAAAAATTTCCCAACTATGTTTGGCATCCTGTTTACTGTGAACAGTTGCTATACATAGATTTTATGGCCAATATGTTAATGTAGAGTAGGAAATGCCTGTCACAAAACCTGCCCCAATCCTTCCTTCTTTTTTTTTGTTTTTATATTATCCTTTTTCATATTAAAATTCTAAGAAAATTTCTGTTTTTACAAACAATGATAGAATCTTCTAGTAATATTGTTCAAACTAGTCAAATATGTATATTTTTCTCCTTAATGAAGACAATGAGTGGTTGTTAACATGCTTTATTGATAGCTAGCTCTTCATGGATTTTTGTCCACCAAACCACCCTGATACCTTGCAGACCCACAGTTTTTTCACTCAGCCTTGTGCAAAAAAAGCCATGTTTGCTCCATCTGGCTCCAAGCCATCTGTATGCATTAGTGTAGTACTACGCAAGACTTGAGAGAAAGCTGTTTGTAAGCGAAGACATTCCACAGATACTTCAGGTGCCTTAGTTTGAGGGACAAATTCAGGATCGTGGTCACTAATTCAAGACTAATTCAAGCAAAATTGCTAATTGGTGATTGTCACTACACCTTTCCTTGCAGTAATGTCTATCTTATATTTTGACAAGTTATGTGTTTCTCTCTGATACTTAGTCAGTTGGCATTCCCTGTGTTACTAGAGTTTGCTGCTGATGGGGAGACCTTGAGTACAGAATTGCTGTAAGGCAGAATAAATGGTAGTTTTCAAGTCTAGTCAAGTCACATTTAGATTTTGTGAAAAGTAAAGCTGTTGAAGGTCTTCCGTGTTGCTTGCCTTTAATTGCAGTAAAAGTCAGCACTTCTGTTTAACTCTCTACTTGATTTTGTTACTTGCAGTCTTAAAAAAGCTATATAAAGTTTGTTTAGTTCCTTTCAATCCTAATTGCTAATACATTATTTCATGTTGTGTGAACTTATAGCCTTTTTGAATTCAGAAGGCAACTGCTTGGTTGTAAGGGAATAAGACTCAAACCTGGAAAATGCAGAGGTTTTTATGTATTATCCAGGTGCTGTTGCTAAGTCCTGCACGTGGCAACAGTGCTAGCTTATTGCATTTTAGGTATCCATATGTATGCCTGTCCCCTGGCTGTTATTAGCCTCATCCAACAAAACTTGCAAAAATGTGGATAGTGACAGAGGTTCTCTGGAAATAATAATGCATCATAGCAAAGAATAATAAACGTAACTCAGTAATTTTCCCTTTAAGTAATGCCTGAAGCCTTTGACACATGAATGAGCAACTGTAGTGCACATGAGATGGCTCTGTGCCCCTTTCTGAGGGATATATTGACCCATTTTACTTTGAATTTACCTTCGGGTAGCAGCTTGGAGAGGCAAACTTAACCACAGCTGCTGACTTGTCGTTATTTATTACCCTCTGATAACAACATATGTGTGACACAGACCTGACTGTAAGTTCTTAAAAATGCAAGATAGTAGACTTTTTCTATGTTTAAAATAGGTGTCAACAGTAAAACTAGTTCAAGTAAAAAGTAAAAATATTTTGTTTCTTTTTGCCTTTTTTTTTTTAAACAGATTTTGAATGTCCACAATGTGTTAGTTGTGGTATCCCGCTGGTATGGAGGTATTCTCTTAGGACCAGATCGTTTTAAACACATAAACAATTGTGCAAGAAAAGTACTTGTGGAATACAACTACGTACATTCAGTGGTAAGTTTCTGCCACTTATAATCAAGGCGTTTGTATGTGAACTTGTGTAAATTGGGACTGTTAGATGGAGCTAGAAGAAAAGTAACACTACCTGTGTCATCCTCTGGTTACTTTGATGCACTGATAGGATACATAGGATCAGTGCAAAGACTCCCAAAGAACTCCCAAAGAACTCCCAAAGAAGTTAGGGACCTGGTTTGTAAGTACGAGGTGTGCAATAGAAGGGTGGCAGCTGTTGAGGACATTGGTCCAGAACACAAATTTGAGGGTTGGGGGAGGATGGGAAGGGGAAAGGCCTCTTTCTGTGTTTTGGAAAACTGGAAGCTGCTGCTTCTCCTGCTGAGCTGTGCTGCCAGACCTAGTGTGCTGCAGACTGAGCTTGGGAATCACTGTAACTAGTAGGCATTTTAAAAATTCAAAGCTTTATTAGACCCAAAGAAGTTTTCAGAATTACAGATGATAGACACCATTTTAAAAAAAATCTAGACTAGAAGAATTCAAACAAAGTAACATTAACTGTTACAGAAAAGATTAAGGGAGAATGTTTCAAGGGAGCTTAAATAACTCAGGACACAAAGTTCCAAATGTCTTTAAATGGCATTTTACTTCTTAAGGGACTTAGGTCTTGTTTTTCAACATTTCTTCATCCTCAGAACAGCATATTAGACATGTCTATGTACATATTAGTATGTAGTTGCTAACAATAGGAAGTTTAAGACAGTAGGAAATAATTGCTAATGGGTACTTGAAAAAGTATGCAACTGTCAGTTTTCCTTTTTATATGAAAGTATTTAAGAGTGCTGTGGATGAAAGCTGAGCGTTCTTCCCCATTCCTGCCACTGCACTTTTCAGTTATTTGCTTTTTGCATTTTAGAGGTGGTTGTGTGTACTTATTGATTTACCTTCTTGGCAGTTTATCAATGTTCTCTTATTTGAAAGCATTGCTCACAAAATAAAAGGAAACTAACAAGACTTTTAAGCATTAACCCTCAAGAGAAGGTTTAGTACCAAAAATGATGACTTTTTTAACAACTTAAATCAGAGTCTATTTCTTTATTGTGTATTGGTACCAGGTTCTGTCAGATATAGTGGCAGATTCCTTCACCATTTTGGGGAACACTTGCGATGAATGCCTACTGAAGAAAAATATTGTTTTTCAGAATTGGCAGTTAGAGCAAGCTGTACATTATGGCATTGATCCAGCAAGACTGGTAAAATTTTGTTTTTCACAGTGTAGGTTTGTTTTACTTAGGGAAGCGGTTTTAATGTGCTGGTGTACAATCTATCTCTTGATAAGGCCACATCCATACTAGAAGCAGTTTTGCAGTATAGTGTAGATATATTTCTGTACTGGTAACCTCTTCCTTGAGTGGAAATGGCTTAGATTATTTTTACATGATATACTTCTGTTGACATAGCTATGTCTATAATTTTGTCATTGCTGAAGGCAGAAGTTCCTAAATAGCAAGATGAGCAGACAAACTGATGAAACTGAGTGGTTAAGTATTATACAACTCAAAACTTTCATAAATCCCAGTGAACTATGAACACTGATTATATTAAAAATTTTCATGGGTGGCCTTGAGAGAATGCTTACAGTATGTAGGAATGTTGGTTAAATTTTTGAAATGCTTGTTTTTCATTTCAGGAAGAATCGTCTAAACAAGCAGGAAAGAGCAAAAAGATAAGGAAGGACAACAAGAAGAGAACAGAACACTAATTTATTTTTTAAAACTACAAAAGTTTGTTTTGCACCTATTTATACAAAGAAAACATGGACATTATTGTCTTATCCAGTACAACAGGCGTTTTGTATTCAGAAGAGAATTCAGTAAAGCTATAGATGTATTTTCATCTTGTTCTGTGATTTCTTCTGCTGTTGCAAAGTAGAGCTTAAACACAAGTTTTCTATATTCTTACACATTTCAGCTCCTTGTTTTGAGGGCACTGAAACATCTGGAACCGTTTTCCCATCCCACCACCTCCCACCCAACGACAGTTGGCTAATTTAAAATGTGGATTGCTTGTCTGCTCCATTCCTGCGTTCAAACTCAAAACACCTGTCTTGTATTAGTAATTGAATTCCCTGGTTTCTTGTACTGAGGGTGAGACTGGAGTCATTAGTAGACAAGGTCACTTACAAAGTTTTAGATTTTTTTAATACTTAAAAGGAAAGCACGTGGCCCAGAGCTATATGGCCTTGGAGAGCCTGGTCCTGCCTATGCAGTTCTTGGTCATGCTAGGTGGAGCCTGCCTGGTAACATAAGAAAGACTGGACATGGGTGATGAGCTAAGAAATGTAAAGAAATTACTTCAAAATGTCTTTGAGGTTCATGCTGTGAGTGTCAGGGCTCTAGGGGCCTGTTGAAAAGCTGAGGATTAAGTGTTGTATAATTAAAGGAACCAGTGATTTCAACAAAGAATACAGCAATTTTGAAATTGGACTGTTACAGCTTGAACATTGGTAAACATTCTGAAATTACTTCCTTTGATGTAGAGTGGGGAAAAAACAAGTGTTAACGACATGGTGACAAACACTTGAATTTTCTACTCTTTTGTTATACCTTCCAGACTTTTCTCTAATGCATTACAAAAAAAATGAACAAAACGTTTTGTCAGTTAATTGTCATATTGCTATTTAGATGAGATTTAAATAAGTTTTTTTTATATTCCCTTGATATCTTTCACTTGGGGAGGATGATGATCTGTTGTTTTTTTGTTTTGCTTTGGGTTTTTTTTCTCAAGTTAATTTCTAAACTTTATGATCCATTAATTACTAGCTGCATCACAGGTGCTTCCTTAGGTACAGGTACACCTTATATAGTTTGCTCATATAGTAATGTCAGGGTTGTGACTATTTTTAATGACATTTCTCTAGTGGCACTTACGTAGCTTAAAGGTGTATTTGTAAGACTAGCTTATTTGACCATAGTTCAATATGTTCTTACGCTGAACTGTTCATTATAGTTCTCCAGTAGGGGTACCTCAGAAAACCTTTCCTAAGGCAAACTTCATCTAATCAAAGTAACTACTCTAGAGTTCAATAGAGCAACAGAGATATTCCTTAAGAATTTCCATAACTTGAAAAATACTGCTTAAATACATGATTTAAAAAAAAAAAAATTACCACTAATTCTCAGGCAGATAGATCCTGCTTTGATTTACTGAAACAATTTTATGCAGTTACATTACCTTGTCTGCATAGTAAAGTTTTTTTTAGGTTCAGTCTTAGTATCTGTACTTGTACATAAAATGGTGTTTGTCTAGGAGAGGGATATCCATCTATTCTAGTACGTAGTAGTCTTGCACTTTTTCGGTTGTACAAGTATTTCTTTTTCATAGTTTGTCCCTCTTACTAATAGACTCCTTCATTTTGCCATTCACTTCCAGTACCTTATTAAGTATTCCAAATTTTCTGTTTTTTTAAAGAGAGTTTGAAATTGTAGCAATTACTTGATGTGAGAAGCAGGTGACTTGCGAGATGTTCTGCTACAGCTGCCCAAGATTCAGCTCTACTCATGGTAATGCATGTTCTTTTTTTCCAAAGAGCATCCGTTAAGCTTGAATGCTCAGAATCGACAAGTGATTCTTAAGGTCTGAACTTTTGGGTATTCGGTCTGAGGTATGTGAAAGCTAGGTGTCTGATTGTCCTTTTTTTCTTTTTTTTTTAATCAGTTTTTTTCAGAAAGTACTGATCCTTGTTGTCAAGAATCTCATGTTTCAGTGTTGTGTGTTAGCAGAAACTAAAACCGCAAAATGGAAGAAAAAAGTTGTTGATAACCACTTCTGCATAAATGAAGTAGACCATATAGGTAAGCCAATCAGTGAGCAAAATGAATCCCCTATCCCTTAAAACAGCTGGAAACAGAACATCAGAGTGGAAATACATTTGTCATTTCATGCTATTCCTTTCAGAGAGAATGTGAAGTGCTGGCTAGCTGTCTTGTGGACACTCTTGGTTAGACAAGTTGCATTCTCTTCCTATCTCTGTTTATAAGCATTTGCTAAGTTTAAACTTCCTTTATTCTAAGAGCAAGTTTTCATGTGCCTTTCCAGAAGAGTTTTGCAATGCAGGTTTTTGTCCTTTCCTTTGAGAGCGATGCCTCAGCATACCTCGTGGCCTAAAGAACCGGTGATTCTTGCTCTTTGATTATTAGCAATGCTTCAAGGAGGCTGTATCCCACCACTTAATCGAATACAATTTTTTCTGCTTTGTAATTAGGAAAATGTTAGAGCAGCAGTAGTCGTTAGCTGTCAGGATCAAAAATTTAGCACTGATGCAGCAGTTGAAGTCCTTGAGATGTCAAGAGTGTTCACACTGGGACTGGTAACCAAAGGACACAACCTATTCCACGTGCAGAGCAGAGCAGCAGCAGACACACAGAATATATTTTGATCCTCACATTTTCATCATTGCCTGTAATGCATTTGGCTTGTTAATAAAGAAATCAAGAACCTATATTATTTAAAACTGGGCTATAAAACTTTTTGTTTCTCTTAGTGGAGAACAGACCTCCCCCAGAATCTGAGAAAGAAAACAAGTCAGTCTACTCTTACAAGCATCTGGCTTGCTTCCTAAGCCACTTGTGCTCTGAGGCCATAAGCCACTTGTGCTCTGAGGCCATAAGCCATTGCTCAGAAAAACCCCAAGCAAACAGGTATCTTAAAAAAACCCAAAAAACAAACAAACAAAAAAAACCCAAACAAAAAACTGTGAAATTATAATTCATAATTGTGGAAGCTGCAGGGTCCTGTAGTCTAACCTTGGATAGACTGGTATCTCTGATGAATTTTGAGAGTGCTGAAGTGTAGGAGACCCGTGTGATGAAACCTGGATTGACCTTGATGAAGAGGTCCTGTGCCTTTGAAGAAGAGATAAACAAGGGAAGAGGAATGTAAGAAACCGCGCGTGATCGCAAGGCTTTGTCCTATCAGCATAACGCTGGTAGCTCATGCACAATAATTGCAAGTATAAAACTCTGCAAAGTGTAGCAATAAAGGTCTTTGGTCTTCACCCCTGCCAGAGTCTGTGCCTTAATGCTCCACAAATGGCGCCCGAACAGGGACTTGAATCGTGGTAAAGAACAACCGGTGGAGCAGCCCAGCTGAACGAAGAAGCAGCGGAACCAGAGAGCTGCAGTCTGGGTGAGGAGTAATCACCGTTAAAGGTGAGCAGCTGGGAACGTTTAATATGGGATCATAAATGTCGTCAGAAGAGAAAGCAATAGTTTGTATTTTAGTAAAGATTTTAAAAAAAGGGGGGATTGTATATGAGGAAGCGACCCTTCGGCTACTATTAGCATGGCTGAAAAGTAAGGGCCTTCCACCTGATTCGACTACGGCTTTCCAGTTGTCCACTTGGGAGAAAGCTGGGGAGCTTTTATTTGAAGTGGCAACCCAACGGGACACAACCGCAACCAAAGTGGTAATGACTTGGCTGATGATCAAGGACTCTCTGCAGTCACTGAAATCTGAGCGGATTGCTACAGCAGCCGCAGCTGCTGCCACGGCTGCCCGACAGGCCAGCTGCAATGGAATCGGAAATAGAGAGCGAGGACGTGCAGGGTCCTAGTGCTCCAGCGTCAGCACCATTGTTAGATCTACCAGCGGTGCTGCCACAGCTTTCTGGGTTTGAGCCCCCCAGGCACAGATGATCAGAACAACAAGAACAAGGATTAATTAACTGGGATGATCCTACAGAAAAAACACAGCGTTCTGCAAGTTATGACCCTGCAAAGCATTGGCAGAATTTGCGAAAGCAGGCATTGCTAGAAGGGGACTTAGATACTGCTGCTGCTATTGCATGCCCAGTGATCATAAGACCACAAGAGCCAAACGTATGGCAGCCTCTTAACTGGGACTTAGTTAAGGAAATATGGAAAACGATTATGTAGCATGGACTTACATCACTGTACGCGCAAGGTCTTTTGAACACTATTATAAAAGGACATATATTGACTCCTTTTGATGTTAAGCAATTAGCGGAACTTATTTTCACCCCTACCCAGAGAGTACTTCTTGCATCCCATTGGAGAAAATTGTGTAGTGCTGTGGCGGTAGATAACTTAGGAAGAAACGACAGGGATCCACTGCAAGGGGCGGGAATCCCACAACTTTTGGGAGAACCGCTGATAGATACCCCACAATTACAGGCGCAACTAGCTCCAGAAATTTTAAGACAGTCTGCATAATTAGCTCAGCAAGCCGTGATAAAGGTGCCAGTTACCGGCAAAGCAGTTAAATTGTTTACCGCTATTAAACAAAATGCCACTGAGCCATATATGTCGTTTATTGATCAACTGCAAGAAGCGATCAATAAGCAAGTTGATAATAAGGAGGCAAAAGAAGCACTAATGATGAAATTAGCAGTAGAAAAAGCCAATGTAGACTGCCGATGTGTATTAGAAACTCCAATCCAAGTTTAATAGATATGATAGAGGCCTGTAGCAGCATAGGCTTGATCACGTATAACACAGAGGCATTTGCAGCAGCCTTTGCTGCAGCTGTCCAAGTAAAGGACCGAGCACGCTTTCGGTGCGGAAAGTCTGGTCATTATAAAAAGAATTGTCCATCAGGGACGAGTAGTAACAGCCCGGCCACAGGCATCTGTCCACACTGTGGAAAAGGGAGACACTTTGCGAATCAGTGTCGCTCAAAATATACGAAAGATGGTCAGTTGTTACCACCTAGGCTGGGAAACGGGAAGAGCAGCGCGAGACCAGGGCGCGCACAGACACAAGTACCCCGAGGTTGCCTGACACTGAATTCCCAGCCACCACCGTCGCGGGTCTGGATGGCCTCCGAGCAAGGACGGTCGAAAGCGCCGGCATGGATGTTGCCACAGCCACTGACCTCACAATCGTAGACAAACAAGTACACAAAGTTCCTCTTGTGGTACAAGGACCACTGGGAAGAGGTCTGAGTGCTTTGCTTGTAGGACAATCTAGTACCATAATGCAAGGACTGTTTGTTTTACCAGGAGTGATAGATGCAGACTTTACAGGACAAATTCAAGCTATGGTCTGGGCACCATTACCGCTGGTCTTCATACCGGCGGGGAGCCACCTTGCTCAATTAGTGCCTTTTACTAGTTCCGTACTGCAAGCAGAGCCCAATCAGAGAGGAGCAAGAGGTTTTGGCTCAACAGGGACCCCAGAGATTTATTGGGCAGAATAAATCTCTGGAGCATGCCCAATGTTAACATGCCAAGTGTGCAATGTGGGCCAGGTGCCCGAAGTAATTGTTATTAAAGGAACAGTAGACACTGGGGCGGACGCGTCTGTTATTAGTGCAGCGCAATGGCCCTGAACCTGGGCCACAGCGCGGGCAAACAGTGGACTCGCCGGAATAGGGGGGGGTTTCCACTTGCCAACAAAGTGCCAACGCCATTCAGATAGTGGGACCAGACAATCAAGTCGCAAATGTCCGTCCTTATATAGTTAACGTACCACTTAATCTGTGGGGAAGATATGTGTTAGGGATTGGGGAGCAACCATATAAACTATAGATTCCCAAAAGCCTTTTTAGGGGGGGCCACTGTAGCGCGGCCTTCTCTCCGTTTGACTTGGCTCACAGATGAGCCGATCTGGGTGGATCAGTGGCCTCTACCAACAGAAAAGGCCGAAGCACTACAAGAATTGGTTGAAGAACAACTTCAGCAAGGTCATCTTAAACCCACCACCAGTCCATGGAATACACCTGTGTTTGTAGTAAAGAAAAAGAGTGGCAAGTGGCGACTGTTACGTGACCTGCGACAAGTCAATGCAGTGAAAGAAAGCATGGGTGCATTACAGCCAGGCATGCCATCACCAACCATGTTGCCTCAGAATTGGGACCTTATAATAATGGATCTCAAAGACTGCTTCTTTACCATACCATTAGATTCACGCGACACACAACATTTCGCATTCTCGGTGCCTGTGGTGAATCATCAAGCTCCGATGAAAAGATATCATTGGACAGTACTACCACAAGGAGTGAAAAACAGTCCTGCTATGTGTCAAATCTACGTGGCAAATGCTTTATCTGAGGTTCGACAACAATATCCGGATATAATCTGCTACCATTACATGGATGATATTTTATTTGCGGGGGCAGCCCCACAATCGCTAGCCCCTGCAGTGCAAGATGCCATAGCAAGTTTAGTGAGACATGGTTTGCAAGTAGCGCCTGAAAAGGTGCAAACAATATCCCCCTGGAAGTATCTAGGGTGAAAAATTCTAGATGCCACTGTTGAACCACAGAAACTAGCATTGTCCAGCAATGTAAGAACTTTGAACGATTTGCAAAAGTTATTAGGAACCATTAATTGGGTACGTACATTGATGGGAGTTGATAATACTACATTAGCACCCTTGTTTAACCTGTTAAGAGGAGATTCCAATTTGTTGTCAAAAAGAACTTTGACAACCAAAGCGAAACTAGCATTGGCACAAATATCAAAAATCGTGCAAGAAAGTCAAGTGCATCGGATAGTTGCAAATCATGATCTTCATTTATTTATTTTTGAACAGGAAAGACAACCACTCGGGCTTTTAGCACAGTGGGTTCCGGGAAAAAGCAAAGATCCATTAGTCATGATAGAGTGGGTGTTTTTGCCCCATCAGCCCTTGAAGTCAGTAGTTACTAGAGTTGAAATTATTTCCATGTTGATACAGAAAGGTCGATGACGAGCTGTAGAATTAAGTGGTAAAGAAGTACATACAATATTTGTGCCCCTTACATTAGAATACTTAGAATGGTGTCAAGCAAATAGTCTCCCTCTTCAAGTAGCTTTAGAAGGGTTTCCAGGGGAAATTTCTATTCACCTGCCATCACATAAATTATTCACCTTTTGTGAGGAAATACTTATTGTGCAGCAGCTTTTATGTCAGGCAACACCCGTCCAAGGCCAAACAGTGTTTTCAGACAGCTCCGGATAAACCAGTAAGGCCGTGCTTGTATGGCAAGAACATGGTGAGTGGCACCATGAATTTCGTAAAACAGAATGGTCTCCACAAGTAGTAGAGGTGTTTGCAGTGATAAAAGTTTTTCAGAAATGGCACACCCCAGTAAACCTAATAACCGATTCACAGAATGTAGCTGGAGTTGTCCGACAAATAGAAAGAAGCTGGCTAAACCATGTCAGTAATGAACCTTTGTTTTTGCTGTTCAAACAGTTGTGGACTTTGCTAAGTCACAGAAAACATCCCTATTATGTCCTGCACATACGGAGCCACACAGACATGCCTGGGTTCCTACTTGAAGGTAATGCGAGAGCCGATCAGATAGTGGCACCAGCCTGGCCGACGCTGGTGCCTGGAACAATAGAACAAGCTCAATTGTCTTGTTCCTTTTTTCATCAATCTGCAAAGGCATTGTGTAAACAGTTTCAACTGTCTTGGTCTATAGCAAGAACAATTGTGCAAACATGCCCAGAATACCAACAGTTTGCTCCACTGCAGCAGGTTGGGGTAAACCCATGAGGGCTTCGAGCATTGCAAATTTGGCAGACAGATGTTACGCACATGCTGGAATTCGGACGGCAAAAGTATGTACATGTTTCCATAGACACATATTCAGCAGCCATATGGGCAACTGCTGAAACAGGAGAAAAGAGCCGTGATGTCATATGTCATTGGTGTGGTGCTTTTGCCGTGTTGGGTGTTCCCAGTCAAATCAAAACAGATAACAGCCCAGGGTACATAAGTGCGAAGACCCAAGAGTTTTTACAACAATGGGGAGTACAACACGTTAGCGGCATCCCACATTCCCCCCAAAGCCAAGGCATTGTTGAACAAGCTTATCGAACACTAAAGCAACTAGTAGAAAAACAAAAAGGGGGAATGGTAGGGGAGAGACCGCTATATATGTATTAAATCACCTAATGTTGAATGAAGTAACGCAAGAACCAGTGTTATTAAAACACTTTGCGTTGTTAAAATATCTAGAACCCGTAATAGGAAAAGCAAAAGTATATGTAAAGTCGTTTTTAACGGTAAAATGGGAAAGACCGTTTGAACATGGGGGCGAGAGTATGCTTGCGTTTCCACAGGAGACGGTATGCAGTGGGTGCCTGCCCGGATCGTGCGGCCAGCCATAACAACAAGAGTTGAAAACTCACAGTCCACGGAAGACATATCTGAAGAGGAAGAACACAGCTCTTCTCCAAGCCTGATTGGCCTCTAGCTACAGGGAGGCCATGAAGGAGAAAAATGGCAATTAAATCCTATTTGATAATTTTTTTGATGGTAATTAGAGCTGCTCAAGCAGCCTTTGATGGAAATACATTTGTATCATTAGCCAAAGTGTCGTGAATTACACTAATATCTCTAATTGTTGGATTTGTGGGGCTGCTGATCAATATCGCAGCCCACCCTTAGGTGTCCCTATATGGAACTGGACAGATTGGAACCCCCTATGAGGTGCTTAATACAAGCTATCAATGTAAACAAAATCAGAGTTTTTTAAGGGATGCCACATACCAATTAGTGCTATTAAACAGCCTTATATTAATTATACTCTTAATGGACCAAACTTAGGATATTTCAATCACACTCAAGGGAACTGGTCTGCCACTGGACTAATGATAGCACCACCCAGAGGCCCTGAGATGGCCATAAATTATACAGATGGAGTAGAAGCTCAACAGTGGGCAAACTATCTGTATGGAAGAAGTACTACTAATATAGCGCTACCGATAAATGCCACATGCGATTTGCCAAACAGATGCTGGTGGTTGTGTGGTGATCTACGAGCTAGGAAACAACTGCCAAAGAATTGGACAGGAGAATGTACCATAGGAGTATTAGTTCCCTTGATGAGAATTTACAATGATATGGAATTAAAAGGAATAGTGAGAGGCACATGGAAGAAGATTGAAAAAAGAAGTGTTAACCCGTTAGCGATTTATAATACTGGATATCATAGTTTTGTTAGAGCTCTTATTCCCTCCTTGGGCATAGTCCAACTGGAGCAAGCTATCGTTAACATATCAGCAGAAGTAGAACTCATCAGCAGTTATACTGTAGATGCAATATTATCACTGCAGACCAAAGTAAATTTGTTAAAAGAAATATTACGGCAGAATCGTAAAGCATTAGATATTATAACAGCCCAAATGGGGGGAGTTTGTACCCTAATTAACTAAAGTTGCTGTGCCTATGTAGACAAATCAAAGCAAATAGTTACTGATATACGTAAGATATGGGAACAAGCACAAATTCTACATAAAGTAACAGAAAATGATATATCCTGGCTAGACTCTGTCTTGAAAGGCTGGGGAATAACAGGATGGTTAAAATCCATTTGTAAGACTGGATTATTGTTATTAGCCATGTTTTGCTGTGTATTAATCATAGTACCTTGCTTATTAAGCTGCTTGCGTGAAATGATGCAAAAAATGGTCAATCAAGTGTTAGTAGAAAAAACAAAAAGGGGGAGATGTAGGAGACTGGTGTGATGAAACCTGGATTGACCTTGATGAAGAGGCCCTGTGCCTTTGAAGAAGAGATAAACAAGTAAAGAGGAATGTAAGAAACCGCGCGTGATCGCAAGGCTTTGTCCTATCAGCATAACGCTGGTAGCGCATGCACAATAGTTGCAAGTATAAAACTCTGCAAAGTGTAGCAATAAAGGTCTTTGGTCTTCACCCCTGCCAGAGTCTGTGCCTTAATGCTCCACACTGAAGTATGTTATTCTGAAGTCAGTGTATTGCTCTTGAACAGACTGGAAGTACTGACATCTTTTGTCTCTGAACTGTAGTAAGTTTAGATTGGTATTCCTTTATTAAAAAATGTGAAGAGGACAAAGTAGAGAACTCCTTGGAATCATAATAACCCTGTCATTTTGCTAACAACCTTTTAATTTTTATGTTGCTGACATAAGTCATCATTCTTTTATTTTTGCGTAAGGCTTACAAATACTAAGAGAGGAATTGTAGCCTTCAGTATGTGTCTGTGCAGAAAAGAGAAAGGTTTGCCTTTTCTGTTAGGGATGCATCACCATTTTTGCAGGTTTCTGTAGCCAGCGGAATCAGTAGAAGTACTCCTGACGGTGGGAAAGGAGCGAGTTTTTGCACTCTCTTATCTGAAGTGTGCTGACAGGAGATCTGCTTTAGATTTGGCACAGCTTCCTCCCCTACCAGGTGACAAGGGCAGGATCAGCCTTTGCTTTTGAGTAAGTTGGGGACACAATCTCCATACTCCTGTTAGGTGCATTATTATAAATACCGATTTTCTAAACTCCTACTGCTAAACAATGTCATAATCTTGTTTATCAATGTAAACTATGATGGTTGCATACTTTCCTGCAGGTTAAAGGCTTATAAATACGGATCTAGGGGCACATACTGAAAATCAACTAAATCAGAATAGAGCACCGCTGTTCTTCAGTCCAGAACTTGACAATGCAACCTTATGAGAAATCTAATTGTGTTAAATGAATTACGTGTGTGTGTGTGAACTAGTAAGGGATCCAGCGACAGAAAGAGATTACAAAAATGACTTGCAACAACTTTAACTGTAAAAAATAAAGTCCTGATAGAAGGTATAGTGTTAAACTGAAGCAGCAGTTCTAACAGTGAGTTTTTGTTGTCTAATATTGTAAATTTGTTTAAGACAATATAAGCAGTATACATATCTCCTACTTGTGGAAGAATTATAAATTTCATTATCTGGAGAAAAAAAAAAGAAGAAAAGGATTATAGCCTTAATCCATACCTAAAGTACAGTTGCCTGTCATAAAAATATGTCCGTGAAGAATGAAACACTAGCAGAAAAAGGCAGATTGCGACTTCTGTACAATCTTTTTTGCTACTCTGTTGTCTTATCTCTTACTGTTTCTACTTTGCTCTTCTGGAAATGAATCAGGAGTACAGCTGAAACCAGATTAGCCGTTACAGGACCCCAGTCTCCTACAAGGTGGTATCAGAATGATTTATTTTCCTCTGTTGCTCAAACTTAAGAGGCTGGAAAAAGAGCTAGAGTTTATATCTGGTCTCTAATCAGGGTATTTTGTTAGCAAATACCTTCTACAGAACTGCCAGGTGGTTTCTGTGTAAAATAGAGACTTCAAATAATAAATTCAAGACAGTTGAGCAATGGAAAAAAACTCCTGTCATTCCTATAAGCTTCTCTTCAGGAAGTGGTGATGAGAGAGAATATTTAATCTATATGTCCTGCCGTGTATATGCTGAAATAGGGAAAAGTCACTTGTTTTTAAAATCTACTGCTCTTGACTTTTAAAAGTGAAGATAATTGTCTCTCTAATTGCAACACAGCAATTCTGGACTGTCTGTGATTTCCTGATACTGCAAATTCTGAACACTTTAATAAGCAGGTGATTCAGGGTGGTTCTTTTACTGTTTAGTATGTGTTCTTGTTTAACGCCTGGGGAAGAAGGAAGAGAAGAGAAAGCTGGAACACTTACTTGTGGATCCTTTTGGTGTATTAATCTGTGCTGTGCACTTGTTGTCTAGGATGTCTATTTGAGGAAAAATTCCATATCTTTTTAGAGGGTTATCACTGAACAGTTCATATGCTGCCCTGACACCAGTAGAAAATCAGCTGTTTGTTATCTACTTCAGGTATTTTTCTAGCTAGACATGTGTTCTAGCCTGGTTTAATCATAGTTCTAGCCACACAAAAAAAAAATCTGCTCAAAGCTTATGTAATGGATCTTCTATTAAAATCTACTTATACTGCTGATGTTTTTAAAAAAACTTGCTGAGTGGTGTAGATTCTGGATGTGAACGGATCAGTTACATGGCATCATGACTCATGCAAAATAGGTCTGTGATGCCAGAAGTATATTCACAAGGCACATGAATGTAGCATCCATAGTTTTCGGTGCCCTGCTGCACAGAGACTTTCCAAGCATGGTGTGGAAGAGTTAGATACGTAAGATTTTGAGAAACCAAGTTAGATCTAAGTTAGCTCCAAGAAGAAATGTTGAGGGAGGGAGATGGAAAGGGATTAGGTAGCTATATACTCCTAGAAAGCACCCTAAGATTTAAGCCATTCAGTAAGGTCAGCTGTTTCTCATGAAAAACAGTGAAGCTGCTGAGTCTTCTCTTGAGACTGAAGAGTATATGGGTAGAGTGCACAGCTAGGATGAATCCTGTCGTCAGCTCAATTTTGGAGGCTGTGAAATCTGGTTTCCTTGCTTCCCAAATGAGTTATCTTAACTAACAGACTGAAGGTACTTTGAAGAATGTATCTTTCACTCCCTTCCACTGACATACTTCATTAATTAATGCAGAATTTCCCTCAGATTTTGAGAAGCTCGCTAAGCATTACCCTCCTCTTAGAATTGAGGAAACTGAAGCAAAGAGATTAAGTAACAGACTGAAAAGTTACAAGGGGGGTCCACATGGACCAGAAGTGGAGCCCAGAATTTCCAGGTTTCCAGGGGACTGTGACTGCTAAACTTCATTACACTCAAGCTGAAGTCTTAAGTCTTGCAGCAGTAAATAAAGGTGTCAAAGAAAAGCAGGGAATTCAAAGTGGTACCGTATTTCTTAGCTTAATTGTTTAGATTCTTCTCTGTATCTTACCTTAACAAGGTATAGCATAGCTGTTATATATACGTGTGTATGAAAACTATGACAATTTGTTGCAGGCTACAAAAGTAAGGAAGTGGTCGTTGTATCTTCGAAGCCATTATGTAGGCAGCCTCCTATCAGTTCCTCAGCACCGAAGATTTTGCGTTAAGATGTAATGAGAACCTTTCTATTTATACTTAGTAAAGCAGCTTGAGAGAGAAGAAGAGGGTCCAAAACATCATATTCACTTTAGCAAAGAGCTGTAATTGCACCGTTCTAAGGCACAGTAGCTGCAAATTACATTGGTAACTTAACCGCCGCTGTAGTTTTAATTATTTTAGCACAGATTCTCACTGAAGGAAAAAATGCATAAAACTTGAGTAAGGGCTTTCCTATTAAGAGGATACAGTTCTAACTGCAGTTGCCACAAACAGTGGCTTTCAGCCTCATATCTTGTCTATTTTTGTGTTTTTTACAAAATTATATTCTTTCCAAACACCATTTGGATCTATGATTTTTCTGATTTTATAAGATTTTTGCAGCCTTTTGGTCCTTATGGGGCTTTCAGGAGATTGTAGCAAATTCTTTTCTTCTGAGACTGGTGGCTGTGCCTTGATTCATCCTAGACAGCAGACTTTAGGAAGCCTGCCAGCTCAAGCTGGCATTTCTGGCCATTCAGGGACAAGTTAGGAATCAAAAGTATATACAAAAGTTTCCAGTAAAAAAGAATACTTAAGAGCTTGGGTCTTCTCCCCTCTTCTGCAGTTGAAAAAGGGGGAGTGTTACTGGAATGGGGAAACCCATTCCAGGCCCCCTTCATGACAGGGCAAGCAGCCCTATGTTTAAAAGAAGAAAACTTTTTATGTACTTCCCTCTAGGATTTGGGACTCAGTGCAGTTTCTGAGCACCCACTGCCAAAGGTTTGCAGCAGGTATATTGTGTGCATATGAGCTGCTCTAGGTGATTCTTACCAAGGGATTGTCACTTTGAACACGCAGGAATGAGCTGTTGCTCCCATGGTAAGGTGAGAGCAGTCAAAAAGGACTTGCTGCATTAGGTATGAGGAAAGAAAAAGTATAATTGGGACATGGTAACATTTTATATAGCATCCATGATTTGGCAGTACCCATGGCAATTTTCCTGCTGTTCTCTGGATTTGAACGCAGGGAAGCAATTGCAGAAGGACTGTTACCCTCCTTAGAGGCCTATAGAAGCCCTATGATGTCTTTTATTATCAATAAAATGCAGCAGCAGAAATTCTTGGGGTAAGAAGGTGACTGTTTAGAAGATGAAGTGAAAATAAAATGATTGAATGTCACTTCTGGTACCGTATTGGTGCCTTGAGCCACAAATCACTAGAGGCATGGGGAGCACACCAACAGTCTATTTTGCCATGTTCTTACACTCTTTCTTAGGCTACGGGCAGCTGAGACAGACAGGATACAGACTTGGCTGAACCCTTAATTTGACCTCACATTTGTTCACCACTTTATTTTCTTTTCAACCACGTAATAGCTTGGACCTTAAAAATGTCATGTAGATCACCTTCAGTATTGCTAGCAGGAGAAAGGTTAGCAGTATTACTTAGTAGTTGTTGCCAAAGTGTGTTTTCCACATTTCCAGCATTATCTGGAAACAAAATTAAGCTTAAAGCAGTAATGGACATGCATGCTGTGAAGATATTTGTATGGATGATGAAGTTTTGCATTTTTTTGTACTGCTGCCGTTCAAACATTTGGTAAAAGCACTTGGCAAGTACTAATGAACATTTTCCCACAACAGAAGCACAGACATGACAGCCAACATTCTTCAAATTTAACTATCTAAAATTAGACACAAAAGTGTTTTTAGAAACCATAATAAAAATGATTGAATTTTTACAACTGTGGAGTACTCACAGCTCTCTGCAAGTGGCTTCATTACTCATACAAAATATAAGCACTTGTGGAAGACACACGATTTCTCCCACCAGTGTGGAAAGCAAAGCCTTGTCCTATTAAAATTAATTGCCGAGCTCTCATTCACGTTCCGGGAGCCAGTATTTCATTCCTTGGTTCTGGGATGGCAGCAGCCAATGCTGTGTCACTGAGATTGCTAAGAGTTTTGAAACTGATTTCAGAGGGAGTTTTGCAGCTGATCTCTAAGGGTTGGACTACTACTGGTTAACTGCCCTGGTAAGTAATTGTATATATGCTTACTCACAGCATAACAGTTTTCAGCCTTAGGGTCCACAGAAAGAGGAAGAACAACAGCAACAACAAAGTTGACCATGCCTTTGGTCAATAAAAGTATTTACACAATAGAGAGGGACCACAGACTTGCTGAAATACAACGACACTAGATAAACAAGGATGAAATCAGGAAGTAGTTTACATTCTCATGACGATAGGTACCCAAGATTAAGGAACAATTTCCAGAAAAAGCTGGTGTCCATAATGCTAACAAGCAAAACACTTCTGCAAAGGAGGGAGCAAGGGAGGAAAGCAAGAGATATTCTCAAATCAGCCCTCTTGACCGCTACAGATAAGAATCAGGTTGCATGAAGAAGAACTTGCATTTTGAAATATGAGCTTGGAAAAACTACATATTTCTTACTGGTGACTCCTAGAGATATACATGGTTTCAGATGCATTGGTATTTATTAAAATTACAAAATTTTAGGAAAACTAGATTTATCTAGCATCAGAACCTTTTAATTTTTGTCCTCCTGAGTCAATGTTTTGGATGTTTGTTGGATTTTTGGCCCATTCTGTTTATACTTCATGTGAATCTCAACCTTTCGGATAACCCTTGCAGATGCGAATTTCTTCCCAGACTGAACTGACCTGGATATGCAACATGCACAACAGCACGGAAGAAACTCCACGTATGGCTGGAACGTGTAATGAGACTTCGTCCACACATTCACCGAGCTCCGAGTTTTCACTGGGCGTGTTGGTGCTGCTGGCTTTCCTCATGGTGTTGCTAGCTCTGGTCACCATCCTCGGAAATGCCCTGGTGATCCTTGCTTTCATCATGGACAGAAACCTCAGGCATCGGAGTAACTATTACTTTCTCAATCTTGCTATTTCTGACTTTGCAGTGGGTAAGTCACAGCCGTGGAGGCACGTCCTGTTTGTTTCCTAGGAATCTTAGGAGAAGCAAGGGGGCTGCTTTTGCTGAGTGGTTTCTTCTGAGAGAACTATTTCCCAGCTGTGTGCCTAGGGGAAGTGTAAGGAATGGTGGAAGCTGTGTTAAGTGTCTTAGCAGCCTGCTATTTTTCAGAAATACGTTATCGAAGTGGATCCTTTGCCAGGTAAACAGGTAATGTTTAATGTTATTGCTTCAGGGAAAAATACTACTGTGTGTGAATCGATGTGGAATAACATAGAATGGGAGTTGTTTGTGAAGAGTCTTGACTGAAGTAAAATTGAGCCAAACTGAATACAGCATATGTTATCTGACAGATCTTGCATACAGGGTTGATATCTTCTACTGCAATCTACTCTCACACAATACAGATAATCACCCAGAGTTTGCAGCTAAATAGTGATGAATTGCTGTACATGCTCTATCTAGAGTTATACATTAGGAACATACGTTTGTACAGGTAAATAAAAATAATGAATCAAACAATTTTTAAGAAGTTTGCTGTTATACATATATATTTATACATAGGGACACATTTTGTTTTGAAACCTGTACTGAGAAAAAGTACGATTAAAATGCTATCATGCTATGCAGTTGGAGATAGTTGTATTGCCATATTCTGTGAAGTGTTGAGTGTCTCTGGTAAAAATCTTGGTTAAATTATTTAGTACACAGAAGGATGGTTTTAAACACGTGTGGCTATTTCTGACTTGTCGCATTACAACAAAATCTTTTGAAACTCTTTCTATTCTACTTCTTTTACCTACACATTTAAAAAGGATACTGGAAGAACTGAAGAAACTGTTTTTGTTCTTAAGATTTATTGCCAGTGTCAGAAATTCTGTTATAGGGCACGGCTTCTCGTAGTCCAGTCCTCATGATGTCCAGATCTCTTCGTATAATGTTTTGATCCCTTCCCCCATATGAATTATGTCTTCTTCCAGCTTATAATGGCCTTGTTGTGCCGCATAACTCTTGCTGCCTGCTGTCTGGCTACAGTACATAGGGGAAAAAAACCACAGCAGTGACAGAAAACCAGTGGACAGAGTGGTGTTCTGTCATCTTCCTCACAATCTAGCACCATATTGAACAAATACTGGCAACTAGCTGAGAAGTACGAAGTAAATAATGTCCTCTATCAAAGAAGGAAGTAGAGCTCACTTGGCATTACCTAACTTCATAAATTTTTGCTTCATGATATTATGTTTACCTGAATGTCTAGTTTTTCATTCTAGATTTGTTCAAAAGTTTTGCATACTTCAGAGTCAAACTGGTTTATAGTTGTGTAGCTACATTATTTAGATTCAGGATATACTTAGACATCTTTAATTTCTACTTCATCCTAATTGCTAAAAGCACGCACTTTCATGCTTGCAGAGTCCTTTGCTTATTCTTTTGATATATTTAATCTGTCTGATTTTGACCTTCAACAACTTTTGTTTCGTCTCTGTAGAGCTGGATTTGAATAGAGACCTCTTGATTCTTAGTAGAAGGAGAATAACAGGAATTGTAAGGTTTTTGGGGAAATGGAAGCTCTCAAGATACTCTTATCATGAAGTAAATCTGAAGTTGAAATAATACTCTTTCACCCTGCACCCCATGAATGTTAAAATGTGTAATATAACCTTTTGCTGGAAGCAGCAGACTTTAGTTGCTCTATAGGTGCAGTGATTCCATTTCATTGCAGTATCACTGCTGTTCATTGCATTTCTGCATTGCAGCAAGCTACACCATTAGTTCTTTAGCCTCTCAGGGCTGCTTTGTGACTGTGTGTAGTGTAATCACCTAGAAATCCATTACAATGAGATCATATTGGAACTTTCACAACATTTGGATTAAACAGCTTAAATTTAGATAGCCATGGGTGCTGGTCACTCATGTAAGTTCCCACCATTTGGTGTGTTCCCATAAATAATACCCTATCAGCTCACCACTGAAAAGTGGTTATAATCAAGAATTATGATAAGAAGAAATGTTAGACTGGATGTACTTAATTGACTGTGCAGTTTTTGTCAGCCTTCTGATTAGATAGTTTTAAAGATTAGTCTGAAATTCATATTGTATTTCTAGAAAAGTTACTTCTGGAGCACTTTTGGACACTATCATGCTTCTAAGAGGATAGAAGCATGGCAATTAGATTGCTTATTGTAGAAAATAATAAACTACATTGGGGGAAAAAGATTGTTTGTCTGTTTGTTTTAATTTTAGTAGCTAAATATAGAATAGTGTTTACTTCAGCAAGTAAAAATGTGAGCTGTTCCCTCCTTTAGCAGGTGATATAAACAGGACAAGTAATAATGATACACAATAAACACGATACACCTTTCAGAAGGTAATAATAATAAGAATGTTACTGGTGCCTAGGTTGTGGTCAAGTGTTCATTGGTTGTGTGAGAGTACAAAGCCTTCCACATGGCAATTCCAGTCAGTATTGTAACTTCATCAGATACTGCAGAAATGTTTCTTTGCTTTCATGAGCACTGCCTGCAGTGCTGACTGACATGTGCATTTGGTTTATTTCCATAGGTGCGTTCTGCATGCCTTTGTACATCCCTTATGCCCTGACAGGGACGTGGCACTTGGGAAGAGGCCTGTGCAAGCTCTGGCTAGTTATGGACTACCTCCTGTGCACAGCTTCAGTCTTCAACATCGTCCTTATCAGCTATGACCGTTTCCTGTCAGTTACAAAAGCTGTAAGAAGAACATTTCTAATTATTTCTTTATATTTCTTGAGATTTCTGTAAAACTCAGAGTGTTCACAGTAACACTAGAAGCTAAACAATCCTTCATTATTGTACCATTTTTTTTCTGCAGAAAATTTGATGCTTCAGTGTTGCACTGGGACGTAGAGATAGGACAATGCCTTGCCTACGATTGCAATGTTTCCCTCCTGCCGCCTTGATTAGAAACTATTTAATTACACTACAGAGGAGGTGGGAAGCTCAAGGTAGAAAAGGGGCAGCAGGAATGTGGAGAACTCAGGCTTTGGTCATTAGAAGAGTGGTAACAAAACTGAGGTAAGGATGTGTTTAGACTTGGGATAAAGTTTAAAAGGAGAAGAGGGTATGGAGAGAGTTGTGAGATGGACTTACTGAAGATCAGATGAGGATCTGCATTACTGCAGGGTGTCATTGACATGTGCTGCCAACAAGCAGTTGGGTGGAAACTAATCCCTTGAAGCAAAAAGAAGAATGAATCAAAATATGCACAGAGGCAAGAGGAGTTTCTTTAGTATTATCATTCTTCTGCTTCAGAAGATATCTGGGGAATCCAGTGGTAAATATTACCATTCACCATTTCTAAGCACTACCTGGTGTTTGGTCCGGATAGAAGATGATCAACATCCTTCGCTTTTGATGAGTCTGCTAACTTGAGTGGCATGGGTTGTGTTAGATCGGGAGGTTCTTGTTTGCGAAGTGCTGATACAATGCTTAATCTCTTTCTCTTCTTCCCCAGTGTTGTGATTTTAGGGTTGGTTGTTGCTGCTTTTTTTTTAAAGCTGAACAATGAAGTGTGAAACCCCCTGTATTTAAGAAATAGTAATACTGAAAAATATTAATGAAGTTGCAGAGCTCAGAATGTGAGAAATGTAAATTTAAAAGGCCTCTGCAACCCAGCTGAGCTCCATGTTCTTACACACTGTTGATGGTCTTCGTTTCTGTTTTTCTCCTCTAAGTAATTAGGATGGAGTGATTCCAGGAGTGTGTAACATAGGACTGATTTCCAAAAGAAAAAGTTATCATGCTTCCTCATGGACTGGGGATCCACCTCTGCCTCTGCTGCAAACCTAGCTTGCGGCCAGGGGACAGTCATTTCAGACTTATCTTTTTTGTGAAGCTGTGCTGAGCTTCCTGTTTTCTGCCTACTAAATTGAGATGCTTGTCATCTTGCAAAGGGTTGCAAATTCATTATTGCAGAACTGGAGCTGTGCTCTGAGCTGATATGTTGCTTTAAGATGTAAAGGAGTCTGAATCTTCAGGCTACAGATATTTAAAACAGAGAATCTAAAATAATGTGTGTAACACTGCATCACTGCTCTGTTGCTTACTGGTAGAACAGGGACAATGCCTCTCGTGTCGTACGCGGTTATGAAGATACCATTCATTAATATTTCTATAGCATGCAGGTGCTATGCCAAAGAACAACATAGGAAGTTGATGAGGAATGTAGTAGTTCTGGGTCTGAGTAAAGCCTGCGATGACAAATGTTGAACAGTATGGAGGAAATAAATTTGTCCAGCTTCTCATTAACTGATCAGCTTGTGCTCTGAAAGGTGCAAGGGACCAAGAGCTGGATGTATGTGTTGTACATACTGACTGGGCTATTGCAAGGGCATTTTTAACTCTTGTGTTTCCTAACTTTGGACAACATGAATTTAATTCTTAATATATTTTTTTCAAAGATAGATATTTATGGCTAGAGAGTAAAATAAATTAATGCAGTTTGGGTAGACACGAAAACATCAGGATACGCAGTAATACAATGAGCTGTTTACAAGGTAAAGTGAGTTTTAAAACAGAATGTTTCAATAAAGTAAGGGATGTTAAAGCATATGCGTGGGACAGATTTTTCTGCCATGGCAAGAGGAAATAGTATTAAAAATTGCATTGTCCAGTGTTTGCAGTCTCACATAGCAACCTGTCTAATATAGAAGGCTTAGTGCTTTTATCTGTGTAGCAAGGTCTCACAGCTGCTTTTGCTCTCCTCTGAGCCTGGGCATTTCATGAAACACATAATGATTCCTTATTGCCACCTTACTGTGGTGATGATGAAAACAAGCCATGTCCTTTCATACCTGGAAGCCAAACAGTAGTTTAGCCATCATAATTTCTGCTCCTCTCCACTCCCAAGTATTAAAATCAATCATAGATCTATAGTATTTGATGAGCAAGACTAACAGTTTTTCAGGACCTTACATGAGTGAATGCATATTATATTTGACTTGCTTGCTTATGTTCTGTTGAGATAGTTGTTCCAAAATGTCATCTGAGTGTGACTTGTCCTTTTCCTTCACAGGTATCTTACAGAGCCCAGCAGGGAATAACGTCCAACCCTGTCATCAAGATGGTGGCCATCTGGGTCTTTGCCTTCCTCCTCTACTGCCCTGCAATCCTCTTCTGGGAGCACGTGGCCGGATGCAGCGTGGTAGCGGTGGATCAGTGCTACGTCGAGTTCTTCCACAACTGGTACTTCCTCCTGTGCGCGTCTACCCTGGAGTTCTTTGTGCCGCTGCTCTCGGTGACCTACTTCAATGTGCACATCTTCCACAACATCCAGAGGCACCAGCGGCATGGCAGCACGCAGGACTGCGATCTTCCAAGGAGCGGCACCCTGTCCTGGAGATTTTGCCTCTTGCCAAGGTCAGGAGCATCTTCAGAAGCAGAAGACAGTGTTTCATCATTAACAAAGTCATGGAGACCAGCAGTGATGGCTAACTGTCCATCTCCAACACCAACCAGTCCCACAGACCTCAAAAAGGACTTTTCTACTTCTTTCTGTGCAATGACCAGGTCAAAACTGCAGCAGGACAAGAAAAGAGCCAAGTCGCTTGCCATAATCGTATGTGTCTTTGCCATTTGCTGGGCCCCATATACTTTACTAATGATTATTCGTGGGGCCTGCCAAGGAAAGTGCATCCATAACTCCTTGTATGAAATAACCTTTTGGCTTTTGTGGCTCAATTCCTCTCTGAATCCATTTCTCTACCCTGTCTGTCATATGAGGTTTCGAATGGCTTTCATGAAAATATTATGTCCCAAAAAGTTTGCAAGATTGAGATCAGGCTCTTTTTAGAGAGTTAAAATAAATGACTTACAGATAAGAGGATCCTCTCTTATTTAGTGCCATTTTTTCATACGTATCTTCAACAGAAAAGAGAAGAAACTTTTGTTTATTAATGACATTGGTTAAGGTTGCAGCAGAGGCATATATTTGCCCTGATTTTGGTAGTTTTCAGGATTTTGTTTTTGGTTTTGTTAGCATGATGCCAACTTAAACACCACCTAGTGCAATGAAAAGAATGACAGGGTTTGCTGGATGTCCTTCTTGGTTTGTGGGCTTGAGGTATCTTTTCTTCCTTTTTTTTTTATATAGAGTTGGCACTATGAAAGAACTCTTCTATAGGTATTTCCATAGAGGTTTATTGGAGGGAGATACCTGTTTATGTATGTGTGGAATTAAAATTTATGTCCCATTTGTGAACCTAAAGCTGTCAGTGAAGAAGCAGTTCTGCTACATTTTTGCAATGTTGTAAAAATACAGTAGCAGTATAATTTCTTTTTGAAAAACTATTATGAAGACAAGGCGGTACCCTGTACTTGTTTCCCACAGCGAGCAATATGCAGGTGAATGGACTGCCTAATCTGGCCTATCTATCCTTCCTAATTTTAGTATAGTCCATACCTGGTGTTGCAGGACACAGTGCATGTAAGTTAGTATCTCTGGATGATTTTCAGAGAATGAAAGTTTCTGTGGTAATGGAATTTTGAGATTGGTATTCAAAATTGTCACAGGCGTAAATGCTTGTTACTCTTTTCACCACTACTGTCTTTTCTCCTGACAGTGGCTGCCTCTGGTTGTGCTTAAAAGTAAGTATCATTGCCAGATTTGTGCACTATTTGGTTACCTAATAGATATGCCAGGCTTGGGCACATGATCTCATTCCTGTTGAATTGGCAGAGCAAGCAATACAAAGGTCATGCTGGATTCATGATTTTGGCTGGCTGTGGGAGAACAGACAACACTGTCTTGGGTGTAAAGCTTTGCAAGTGCAGAGATATTCCATCAAAATGTCTGGAACAAATTTGAACTGACAGAGTGACTTTTATACTATATCAGTTCTTTGTGTCCTGTTACTGTGACATTAGATAGATTTTCTCTGCCACTGAACCAGTGTCAAACTGGATTTTTTCTATCACTGAACAAGGGCCATATTTGCTGCTTGAGAATGGGATTCACAGAGGCCTATCTGAAAGCTGACACAGAGGTGTCTTAAGCAGCTATTAATAAACAATATGGGTGAATATGCAGGGCTGAAAAGAGTGGGTGAAGGAAATGGAGCTTGATTATAACCCATTCCATGTACCAAACTTCCTTGCCTTGTGTTGGGTGTTGCAACTCATCCAGAAGGCTTTCATGGATGGGTAAGTGAGAGTCATTGGTTAATTTTTTTTCTCTCCTTTTATATGATTTCCTTTCCTCTTCGTGTGTATATATGTATAAATGTATAAGATATGGAAAGAGAAATCTGATGCATGGAACAGTGAAGAGCAGTAGTCAATTTAGTGGTTTTTATCAAATTTGAAATTGGCTGTGGAAGTGTTGCAAAAGCAGAGTACTCCTTTGCAAGCACAATTCAAATGCATGTAAGAAACTTAATAATGGCACAAAAGTTGATGGCTTTGGGGAGCTAAAATGCCATTCTGTTCAGAGGTTTGGAACTGAAGACTTTTCTTGCCAGTTTTCATGGTGGTGGAAGGTTGTCTTTCACCACTCATTCCCATTATGCTTCCTTGCCTTACATGGGTAGTGTTATGGATTGTGAGCCTGATTGCTAAGAGAGATACAGCTTCAGGAGGAGGCCATTGATTCAGCACAGCTGTTTTCACTGTCACGAGCTAAGGTGCTGGCATAGATTTTGTGGGATTTGTTTCTCTGTGAGGCTTAAAAAAACCAAGCACACACACACACACACACATTTAAAACATTTATAGAATAGCTGGTGTACTAAATAAACATCTTTTAAACAGAGAAACTGTTGGTAGGCCCAACATGGGAAAGTATTTGAGTC
The DNA here is from genome assembly GCA_013389905.1 of Sula dactylatra. NCBI lineage: Eukaryota > Metazoa > Chordata > Aves > Suliformes > Sulidae > Sula > Sula dactylatra. The sequence goes on along the minus strand of WEKW01011761.1, from coordinate 443,621 downwards.
ATCTGCTTTTCTATCCCTATCCTTTTAATATAAAAATTCAATTTGCATTTTGTAATAAAAGAATGTGGTTTTTACTTTGGAAAAATGGTCTACAAAATTATGGGCTCAGTAAACTGTATCCGCATTTTGCAGTACTGGAAAACTACTGTTTGTCAGTGAGCCCAATGTGCAGCAAATTTGAAACCACATAGTGAAGCTACTAGAGATCAATGTTTTTGATGTTCTATATTACACACACAGTGTTCAAGCTGTTTGGTCACACCAATCCTGTATATTTGAATAATTTGTTGTATTTTTCTAATTGTTGAAAATTCTGCTCAGTGCTCCTAGGCTGAGTCAAGCACTTAGTTGCTGTGCTCACAGCATTAAAGCTGTCTTGGTCAAGGTGGCATCCTAAGTCTTCTCCTCCCTATCGGACATTTTGCAGGGTTACAGTGAGATACTTATTCAGCATTTGTTCTTGGGCGTACCTTTTGTGCACTGATACAAGTGAACTTTGCTTGCCAGAGTGATTTCTAAGCCAAGTCTCTATCCACTCACTCATCCATTTCACCATTTCTTGTCCTTGAATTTTCTTCTGTCTTTGCAGGTGTCCAATAGGTCTTGTAAATACATAGAGACAGTAGGCATATGATTCTGTGAGGTTCAACTCAAACCAAAACAGTGTTTATTTAGCTTGACCCTCTCAGGTCTTAAAAAAAAAAACCAACCAAACCCAAATAAAACATACATGTTGGAAGAAATTGTGTTATTGTTTGTTTGTTTGTTTATTTCTGGGATGAGCATTTAACCCTAATGATTCTCCTAACATCTGTCTCCTTTATGTTAGGCTATGGTTTTCCTTCACAGTAAGGAAGGAAGGAAGGAGAGACCACACAGATTTCTCCCTCAGCCCCATGAAGGACTGTCATTAAAACTTCAGCATTTGATTCATACCCTAATGTTTAAAAGCAATGACCACTCTCCCCTTGTCCACTAATCTAGTCATTTTATTAAAGAAGACAACCAAGTTGCTCAAGCATGATTTACCCTTGATAAACCCATGCTGACTGTTCCCAGTCACCTTTTCTTCCCTCAAGTTCTCAGAAAAGATTTCCAAGAGGACTCACTTTACTATTTTCCCAGGGACCAAAGAGAGGCTGACCTTTTGTCCTTGTGACATTATTTGAACACGGTTGCAACATTTGCCTTTCTTCAGTTGTTGGGAACTTCCCTTCATCTCCATGACCCTTCAAAGAGGCCTTTGTGCAAAGTGGCCTTGCAAGGGTGGTAGCTGGTTCTCTCAGTAGCCTTGGGTCCCACCCATCAGGTCCCACGGACTCTTATAGGTCAGGTCCTCTCAAGTAATCCCTGTCTTATTCTTATCTGCTCCTGACAGGTCTCCTCCTTGAAGTCATTCACTAAGCATGGAGGAGAGGGAGACCTAATTAATGAAGAATGAAGCAGAGAAAGCATTGGGTACCTCAGCCTTACTCACATCTGCTGTCACTAGATCCTGGCCCCATTCAGCAAAGAACCTACATTTTTCTTATTCAGCATTTTACTATTAATGGCGTGGCTGAAGTTCTTCATGTTGTCCTTGATGTCCTTTACAAGCATCAGCTCCAGGTGAGCTTTGGTTTTTCTAACATCATGCTCATGTGGCCAGGCAACATTTCTAAATTCCTCCTGTGTAGCCTGTCCCTGCTTCAAACTCCTCCGTGCTACCTTTTTGCATTGTAGCTTCCCTGGTTAGCCAGTCTCCTGATACGTCTATTCTTTTTCTTGGGAATTGGGATTTTCTTGTGCATGGAGGCTGCTGTCCTTAAAGGCCTACAGGTTCCCTGAGCTCCTTCACACTTCAGAGCTGCCTCCTGTGGCATCCCACCTACCACTTTCCTGAATAAACCAGTCTGCTCACCTGAAGTCCATGGTCTGTTCTCTGCTACACTCTTTCCTCACCCCTTTTAGGATCTTGAACTCCACTACCTCATAGTCACTACAACCAAGGCTGCCATTGATTCCACATCCTTAACCAGCTCCTCTTCACCAGTGAACAGCTGATCTAGCTGTGTGTCACCTCCTTTGGCTCATTCAGTACTTGTATCAGAAAGTTCTGCCTGACACCCTCCAGGAATCTTGTTGACTGCTTGTACCTGCTATGTTGCCCTTCCAGCAGATGTCATGAACACTGAAGTTCCCACACAAGAAACAGGCTCCGTGACCCAGAGACCTCCTTGATTTGCCTAAGGACTTCATCACCTTCCCCACCCTGATCAGGGTGTTCTGCAACACACTCCTGCCACTATGTCACCCATGCCACAGGCTTCGTGACTGGTGGCTTTGTGACTGCACACGGAGCTCTAGTTCCTCTTGTGTGTTTTCCAGGCTGCACTTGTGCACATGCACCCAAGGCAGGTGTCTGTTTGCCACGTTTTACTGTTCCTGAGGTCTCTTCTGTTCCTGTTGTCCTACATCTCTTGCTTTAACTACTTTTTACAATATATTTCCCCTTGTTCCCCAAGACAGGATCAGAACACTGCACCTCCCCTCCCCACATCTTGTCCACCCTCCCTTGCCTTGTTTCTTGCCCTATGTCTTCTCAAGAACACAGCATTACGACTGCAGTCCAAAAGGCTGGTCACAGGGTGTGCCGTGGTGCAATGGAGCTGGTGAGCTGCAGGCATGAGTCACATCCATGGCCTGCCAACCTCTGTGCACTCTTACCAAAATAAATAAAATTGTGATGAGGAAGGGATACACCTTCTCACACCTGCAAAGGGCTAAGGGTTTGGCACTTTTTGGAATGGAAGCTTACATGGAATTACTTGGGAAGTGGAGGATTAGATGGGCCATGCTTAAAAGGTCCTCCAAAGTCCAGGTATTTGTTTTGCTGTGCCCAGGACTAGACTTTCTCCAGATTAGGGTGAGCTGAAAATGTACTGGGGATACTTCTGCTGTGTATAACTGAATTATAAATGCTCTGTAAACAGCAACATTAAGAAATACACATCTCTGTTCTTAACTGTAAAATTTAGTAAATGGTATAGCAGCAAGTGCAACAGTGCTGAAATTTTACTGTAACAAAAATAAAATTGTAATAATTTAAATCCTGTTGACCACTGGGGAAGTGAAAATGAGATCTGTTTTTAGCTTCAGCAGAATTCAATGTGTAAAAATGCTTACACAATGCTAATATGCAAACTGCTTGACTGTTTTCAGACTAACTTTTCTGACCTCAGGAGATAAGGATCAGTGTTCAGGAGAGAAAGAGATAATCTATTTTGAAGTGTGCACTTGCTGCTGCTTATGTCTTTTTTTTATATTTTGTTTTCAGGCCTATAGGTGCATTCAGATCCAGGAACATTAGAGACTCCAGGCCTTGAAGTCTTGTGATCCTTTATTTTAATACTGTGATCTTTTTTTTGATGTGTCAGTATTCAGCCTATGCTGTTAATAGACTTGTCTCAACCTTTTGGATAACTCTTGCAGATGCGAATTTCTTCCCAGACTGAACTGACCTGGATATGCAACATGCACAACAGCACGGAAGAAACTCCACGTATGGCTGGAACGTGTAATGAGACTTCGTCCACACATTCACCGAGCTCCGAGTTTTCACTGGGCGTGTTGGTGCTGCTGGCTTTCCTCATGGTGTTGCTAGCTCTGGTCACCATCCTCGGAAATGCCCTGGTGATCCTTGCTTTCATCATGGACAGAAACCTCAGGCATCGGAGTAACTATTACTTTCTCAATCTTGCTATTTCTGACTTTGCAGTGGGTAAGTCACAGCCGTGGAGGCACGTCCTGTTTGTTTCCTAGGAATCTTAGGAGAAGCAAGGGGGCTGCTTTTGCTGAGTGGTTTCTTCTGAGAGAACTATTTCCCAGCTGTGTGCCTAGGGGAAGTGTAAGGAATGGTGGAAGCTGTGTTAAGTGTCTTAGCAGCCTGCTATTATGTCTCAAAATGTTATAATGAGAAATGTATTCTTTCTTCATATAAATGCTTTTAATACTGCATCAGGAAAAAAGAGCAACTATTGTCCATGAGTACCAATTGAAGGAAAGAGGGTTTTTTGCTACAGTTCATGACTTAGTTTTGCTCCCTCTATAAGATCACACTCTTCAGAACATCTTTATATTGGACAGTGTAACTGTTTTCTTATACAGCTATGTGTGGTACAAACAGGTAAATTAATTACTTCTCTACATAGTACTAATGGCTTACGAGTGTATTACACGACACCAAAACAATTGCCACTATGACTTTTTGCAGGCTTCAACTCAGTGCAGGCTATAGATCAGTTGGTTTGCTTGATGCCAGCAACACCCTGCTGACATCTCCCATCTGTTTTCCTTATTAGTCCCCTCTTCCCACAGTGTCATTGCAAAAGTCCAGCAGAGTTGGCCCTTTGAGGTGCCATGGATCCAGTAGTGGTGGGTGATGCCAGGTGAGGAGATGTGGGGTGTGAATGTCTTGTGTAGCAGTCCTTCAGTGTTCAGGCCGGGGAAACAGCCCATGCAGCAGAGAAAGCCTGACAAAACCACGGTCCCTTGGAAGATGTCCCAGCAAACATCTTGACTTGAGGCTAGCAAGGAGGTATTTCTGCACACAAGTGCTCTCTCTTCAGGACAGTCACAGAGACCAATATTCACTGAATCATGAGGAAGGAAATAGCGCTCATCGACCTATTCCACTTCTGGCAATACTGTCCCTCCTAACTGCTTTGTCAGTGCTGTGCAGTGAAGTGTATTTAAGATTTTCCTTCATTTATGCCATTTATAAACCATCGTGCCTATTTCTGGGGCTCACCCCCAGGGCAAAAGCCAAACAATATGTGTGCTGGAGCCTTTGCTTTCCTGCTCCAGGCAGAAAATTTGCTACAACTGTCGTTTCATCGCTCAAGTCTTCTGCAAAAGTCTGTTTCTCCTTGTATCTTACAGTTTAGTCAGAAGATTTAAATATCTTCCTTGTACATGGGTTCTTGTTTGTGGCTCGTGCCCGATGGAGTCTTAAATCGGCCGGGAGGAAATTATTGGTATCTGTATTATGTTGACCTATAGACCATATAAATATAGGACTTTGTCTCTGGAATCAGTCAGAAAATGCTTTCTTTTCTGAAGCTACTGTGGTATTTTTTTAATTTCGTAAAAGTCTGGAATCTTTCTAGTCATCTGACTCATATCTTTTGCATTCTCTAATTAGTAAAAGTGAGAAGAGTTTCAAATATAAATGCTTAAAACCTAGATCTTGCCTCTGAATTTGTATCTATAGCTAAAAGTAGTCATTACTTTTTGGCATGGTGCCAAACATTGATCCCATTGAAGTTGATGACAGCAGTAGCTGTCATCAGCAACTCTGAAAAATGAGTATTTTGTACAAAAGTGATGTTGCTTGTATTTAAGTATATGTTAAAACAAGCCATCAGTATAGAAAGCGCTGTGTGCGTTTGCCTGTTGATAAGTCTGTCAGCTCATTGCCCAAAGGATTATTGTCAGTGGGCCACATCAGCCTGGATATGTTCAGTAACTTCTAAGATCTTGATGGACATATTGAGAAAGAATAATCTGAAGAGTTTAAAATGGGTCTTGAAGCTGCATATAGTTTTGTATTTGTCTTTAGTGGATCAGTGTTTTCAGGAATGTAGCATCAGATATTACACCATACTTTTGAAAGAATATTAGTAGTAAAATGAAGAAGTTGCTGGTTTAAAAATGAAACACAGACATGACTTTCTTACTCTTAAGAGTACTTTAGTGGAAGGCCTTCTGGAGAAAAAACAAATGTAACAAACGGAAAAAATAGTTGTGGAGTTAATCTCAGCTGGAGAACTAACATGAGGTTAAAACACCACTTAAAAGTGGGAGAGGGTTTTATACCTCTGCTGTGTCTGCTCTGTCATTGGAGAAGAGGTTTCCAGATACCGCACAGACTGTCCAATATATTATCTCTAGCTTACAAATGCTAACCAGTCTTACATTAATAACCAACATTAGCAACATGAACATCTGTAGTTGTGTTTTGGGGAAAACGCTAACACGGATAAAAGACCAGAGGATATACAGCAATGAGGTTACATGTTAGGGCGCAAACACAATGTGTATATGCTGCAACACTGATTATATATCTTTAGAAACTGTAAGCTGGTTAGACTGTAATTTTCTTCTTCAGCAGATCCTTCTCTGCTGATTTGCCCTGAGCTTATTCCCAACAATCAGCATACCCAAATAGGCTAAGATCTAATACATAGAAAGTCATGATCAGTTTTCATGAGAATGAAAGAATTTAAGTATTTAAATTACATATTCACCTTCATAGATTTATTTTTTTTTTTTAGCCAAAGAACAGAATAGCATCTGTCTCTGCTTCCAGGAGTACCATTTGCAATCTGTGTGAACCACATGGTGTCTTTGTGGTTGCTTTCCATAGGTGTGTTCTGCATGCCTCTCTACATCCCTTACAGCCTGACAGGGAAATGGCACTTGGGAAAAGGCATCTGCAAGCTCTGGCTAGCTACGGACTATCTTCTGTGCACAGCTTCAGTATTTAACATTGTTCTTATCAGCTACGACCGTTTCCTGTCAGTTACTAAAGCTGTAAGTACCCTGTTTATGGCTTCTCTGATTTTGTCGCAAAATCATTGGTGGATTATACTGACCAGCCTTTGCCATGTTGGTGAGTATAAGCCCAAATTTAATCGAGATAATGGCCCTCACAAATATGCTGGCATGTGGAGATTATTACATATTTGCTGCTAGTTGCGGTGAATATTCTGCATTGAGCATGCTCCAGCCCAGAGCCAGTCAAGCAGGACTTTTCTCACAATTTCTGCTGCAGGTTGCTGTTGTGCTACTGCTTAAGGGAAAGCAGGCTGAGGGTAAGGCAGGAGGCTGGTAAAAAGGGGGCAAGGAAAGAGGAAATTCAAAATAAACTGGATTTCGGTTTGGACCTAAAATCAGGCATGGGAAGAAAACTCAGTGGGGCTAGGGTGGTGAGGTGAAGGACACCGGGTAGGATGTCTAGGCCTGAGACGTGGCCCCAGATATTCCTGGAGAAGACTGAGAGCAAGAGCAAACAGGGCAGAGTGTGGGATAAGGGGCAGACTGCAGAGACTGCCTACGGACATGCGGCAATAAACTCCTCTTGACGCCTGGGGCAGAACCCCAAACTTCAAATGCGCCCTATGCCTCTGATCTCTGCAGAGCATCCTACCCACCATATGTGTGCTTTATGCCTTCATTCATGCTAAGAATAGAGAGCAGAATTTCTCACTAGTCACTCTGTTAGCTCAAGTGGCAAGGAAATGTTGGGGGGAGCTAAAGGTTCCAGCTCTTTGCTGATGTATGAGAATGTCAACATAATGTCATATGATAGAATTTCAGTTTTGTTTTTGTTAACTATAATTAATTTTACTTATTATACTTGTCTTTTTATTACATTTTATTATTTTATGTTATTTTATTTAAAGGAAAAAATCTGGGAAATCAAACACCAAAATATTTTGCACATAAGAAATATTACACTGGAAAGCCAAAGACTCAGCATTTACAAAGTGCAAAATTAAGACCACCTGCGCAAGTGTAATTAAGACCCAGGGACATTTGTATGATAGTCTTTAATGACATTAACTTATACTTTCTTTTTTGAATTGGATATCTAAGCTCCCAGAAGTACACATTCACTCTGACATCCTATGAAAGGGATAGAGCAGGATGTGAACTACAAGATATATCTGCCCTGCAACATACAGTGGAAAATATGTACTGGCCCCGAAGTGGGGGGAGAAGGAAGAAAAGGGATAATTTTGTGGTTTTGTCAGCTAAAGGCTGCATTGCAGAGCCGGAATCTATTCCTACCTCCTCATGAAGTGTACAATAAAAAATTTTCTCAAAGGTGGGTGCTAAGTATATGTGCCACATTTTCTGATGACCACTGTGACGCATATAGTCCTATTTGCTTTTAAAATGCTGTAAAAAGCAGTGCAGTTGTCAGTGAATGGGAGTCATGCTCTGAACAACTATAAAAAGCTAATTACTCTGGCACTTCAGGCCACAGATGTCTCAAACAAGGCATACCAAATTACTAGGTACTGATGGATGATCACGTTTCATCACCTGGACCAGGACCCTAGCACGGTTACATTAACCTGTAGAGAGACACCCCTATGTTATGTCAACATCAGTGAAGTAAACATACTGGGGTGAGCTTCACCTGAACAGCATAGCTGCAGCTCTAAATTACCAAGCACCCTGTTCAGTTCCTCTCCTGCTACTTCTGTTGGTCCCAAAACATGTCTCTACAGACGCAATCTTTTCCTTTATTTCCCTTGCAGGTATCTTACAGAGCCCAGCAGGGAATAACGTCCAACCCTGTCATCAAGATGGTGGCCATCTGGGTCTTTGCCTTCCTCCTCTACTGCCCTGCAATCCTCTTCTGGGAGCACGTGGCCGGATGCAGCGTGGTAGCGGTGGATCAGTGCTACGTCGAGTTCTTCCACAACTGGTACTTCCTCCTGTGCGCGTCTACCCTGGAGTTCTTTGTGCCGCTGCTCTCGGTGACCTACTTCAATGTGCACATCTTCCACAACATCCAGAGGCGCCAGCAGCACGGCAGCACGCAGGACTGCGATCTTCCAAGGAGCGGCACCCTGTCCTGGAGATTTTGCCTCTCACTGAGGCAAGGAGTGTTTTCTTCTTCATCAGAAGCAGAGGACAGTGTTTCTATCTCCACGAGGCCAAAGAAACGGTCTTTGGTAACTGAGAGCTCAACTCCATCCAGAGGCAATTCTGTAACCCCAGAAAATGACTTTTCTGTTTCTTTCTGTGCAATGACCAGGTCAAAACTGCAACAGGACAAGAAAAGAGCCAAGTCGCTTGCCATAATCGTATGTGTCTTTGCCATTTGCTGGGCCCCATATACTTTACTAATGATTATTCGTGGGGCCTGCCAAGGAAAGTGCATCCATAACTCCTTGTATGAAATAACCTTTTGGCTTTTGTGGCTCAATTCCTCTCTGAATCCATTTCTCTACCCTCTCTGTCATGTTAAATTTCGAATGGCTTTCATGAAAATATTATGTCCCAAAAAGTTTGCAACACTGAGATCAGGCTCTTTTTAGAAGGAAAAAGAAAAAAAAGGCTCCAGAGGAGCTGGATGAGGAATGGAAGTAGACACAGTTTGAAAGTAGAGTTTGTTTCTTCCAGGAGATTAGTCTAGTTAGAAAGCCTAGATAAGCCTTCTGTGAAATATGTCCTCCTTCAGATAAACATACATGCACAAGGTTTGCATACTTTTTCCAGCTATTTCAATTGGCCCATTAAAGGATATTGCCTCTGTCTGATTTTCCCCATTAGTCTATCCACATTATCTTTATTCTGGTTGTTGAAGACACTATCTTCAATTGCAGTACAGCTTATATTAGTGTTCACAGATGGTATTAGTTAAAAATACAATAAAGGTGGGTATTTGCCATAAGGTGTATAGTATTCTAAAGTTAATATCTTCTCTATTCTATTTCTTTTGAACAGTTTCTACTGCATTCAGAAGCATTTTTTGCCTTATCATAAAATATCCAGTTATTACTTTTGTTGTCAGGCTCATAACAGGATTATGTCCTTTCACTATGGATGTTTGGACATCAGGTAAATACAAGGACTACTTTTAAAAACTTGAGTGAAGGTGTTCTTTGCAGAAGGGCATTAATCTGCCTACTTGCTCAGATGCAACAGTAGAGAATTTAGGCATGTAAAGCATTTATGTGCATCTCCAGCTAGTCTTCAAGAAACAAGCCTTCTACAGCTACAGTGTTGAGAGATCATAGAAAAGAGTAGTATTTGTTCTTCATCCCCTGCTGGCCCAGGGGAGGATGTGTGCAGCAGTCTGAGCGGCTCTAACACTGCATAGACCCCTCTACATCATTTTGTGACTCCCAGTGAAGCTCTAACCCATACTGTGAAGAATGCTGGTCTTACAAGCCCATCTCAATTCCTAACATGACGTAATGCACAGGCACCAACTCAACTCCACACCTGAGCAAATCCCCATTTGGTTCAGTGTGCCAACAGGCAAGCAATTTGAATAACTGAGAAACAGGCTAAATGTCAATATTATATCTCATTTGTCCTCTTCTGTACTACTTCTGTTCCTGTTACAAGCCATTTTTTGAAGGTTACGATAAATGGGTAAATTTCTTACACACTGTGTAAGGCTGTGTTTGCGTTTGCTGCATAAGCCAGGAAAATTACTGACCTTGATGACTCCCCTTAGTATGTGTGGTGACTTAGCTGAGACAGCATGGAGGTAATCTTCTTTCAATATGCAGTTTCCAAGCTGTTAAGGGTTGTTTTTTTGCACAATTCTGGAATTACCAGGTACTAGATTCTTTATTAAATAAACAGTGTAACTCTTTAAAATACAAATAGTTTCTTTTCATCATACTGTCAGTAAGTATAAGGGCAGCAAATAAATGGAAGAATAAATACTAAAGTAATGTGAGAGGTAGTGGATGTCCCTTTTATCTTCTGGTTTTATTTAGTGTATATTCATATAGTATATTAGTATATTTTACTTAACACTCTTCTGAATGTTCTCCTTTTGGGCTGAACTACCACTTAATCACAGTTATTTGTCTTGCTATACTGTATGATAATCTAAACTCATCTACTTACAGAAATTACACATGTATTTACAAATGTAGGAAGTGTCTCTCAATCACGAGCTGAGAACTGTAGGAGTTGATAAAACTACTTCAAAGACCTGCTTTTTAAATAGAGCTTTGCTGAAGATGTTAATCATGGAATACAACATATGAACCAAAAATAACATAATGCAAAGAATGTGTGAAAAAAATACATAACTTTTTAAACTTAAAGGGAAAAATCTCAATTTTGATATTTTTAAAGTTTTTTAAATGTTAAGAAACACTGAAAGGTAATCAACCTTTTGGGAACAAACTTTGCCCAAGATTCAGGTGTGAAGTGCTGAGGAAGGGGGATCGTTCTTACATCTGCAGGTGGAAACATGAATGTAAGTTCAGTGCAAGGAGAATGAAGCTAAGGACACAGCCCTTATTTGACTGTCTAATAACTAATAAAAAGCTGCTTTATGACAAATACAGGAAGAAGATGTACTTCTGTTGACATCATCTCCAGGCAGAGCAGGTGATTACCTCGCCTCGCCTGGCCTTGTTCCACTTATACAGTCAGCTGTTGAAGTGAAACGTTTTTTCCTCCTACAGATTCTGGCCCATTATAATTTCCTTTGTCTTTTTTTGTTCTTTCTGTGACATTTCTTTTTGGATTAACATAGATTGAAATGTAAACTTAGGAAGCCTATGGTGTAACTGAGAGGTTTACAAAAGCATATTAGCTTTTCAACCTCCTCTCCAGCACTCTCTGAAAACCCTTCTTATTTGTTCTTTAGACTAGATGTAATCTTTTTAATTGATGTCTAAACAGCACCAGGTGTTAAAGGATCTTGACCAATGAGTTGGGCTTGTAATTACTGCTGAAAGTCAACAGATTTAGCCAAAGCAGGTCAGAACACAAAACACAAGTGCCCACTACACCCATCTGTTTTCTTTAAGTGTAGCGTGTACCAGTTTTTTGCCCAGCAAAGCTTTTGTCATTCTTTTAAAATGTAACTTGTAAATTCAGTAATGTTGAACATGTGCAAACAAATCCTTTTGTGTCAGCCTTAAGAGCACATGGCTCCTTAATGCTTTATAAGACAAGCTTTTGATAGTGTTAGCAATAGGGGCTTAAAGATCTCATTTTAGTTAGCTTGTCAAAATGCTATCTATGAAATTAAGCCATTGCCATGTGTAGATAAGTACACATACTCTTATAACTATGGCATGTTTGGTTGATTTTTTTTTTTGTTCTTCCTCTTCCTTGCTCCCATCTTTTGCTTGCTTCTCATACCAGTCTGGTCTCTGCCACAGCTGGTTGGTACAAGCCAGAACAATAGCTGAATGCTGCTATCAAGAGGGACTTAATTTTAAGCAGCCTGAGGCCTCGTGAAGTCTGCAGCAGTGCACTGTGCAAGGCCTAGGGAAAGCAAGTCAAAGTTAGTTGATGGAAGACACTGAGCACAAGCCTAGCTTCACTGAGGGGCACCTAATGCTGCCTCCATTTGGGCTTACTTGACATGTTAGAAGTTGTCAGAATAATTACTCTAACTGGACAGTGCTTCCTGATGCAAACTTGGTTTTAGGGGCACGAGCAGACATTTCACTGGTAGCTCTGGCTTATTTCTGGCACCCTTTGCAGCTGTACCAGCAAATAAGTTGGGAAACTAGTTGCTCTTGTCTTCCTCATTTTTTGTGAGCTATTGTTTGTAGGATAGAGGATTACGAAAGAAGCTGATGGGCAAGAAAAATGGAGTGGTTTAGGTAAAGGTCTAGATTAGTCTCTTATTCTTCTGATGTAGGAGTTATTTTCCAGTAGAGAAATACAGAGGATCTCTGTACATTGTACTCCTTATCCTCCAGCCAGGCAGCAGGAATACTGGGAACTGTCAGAGGGAGGGTGTAGTCCAAGAAGGTTCTTGTGGACCCTGGGTCCCCATGGAAGTTGCACAAGTAAGCGGCATTACTGACCTAAATGCCAATGACATGAAATTCTCCCTACGCCTGCTCTGAACTCATGGTCAGTGCAGGTCCTGCAAGCCATGGCATGATGATGAAAGGCATCAGTAAGGGTACTGGTTAGAGGAAATAGTGATACTGCTGTCAAATGCAAATCTCACTTCTCCCTTGGACTGACAGAACCATATGAGCCTTTTTACATATGCATTATTTGGTAAGTGAGAGTGACCAGACAACTTTCTTTCTTACACATTAAAAAAAAAAAATCCTGTTTCAAAATACCAGAGTAAAACTTTACTTTGAAGTACAGAATTTACTTGAAAATTGCTATGAGAATGTGTGAAGAAAAAGCTTTTATAAACAATATTCAGATGTGTATCTAAGTGCAAAAGCTAGAGTTGAACAAAAGACAGTGTCATAGCTTTTTAGTTTCATTACTGAACAACAGTGTAATCCTTAATAAAAAAATCTTCTTTGGGCTCTAACCAAAAGAACTGATGAAGGGAAGGACCTCTTGCTGAGCAAATCTTAGTCAAGAAAAATTAAGTCTTATTACTATTTGGGTGAGGGCCCTGTGGGCACCCAATAGGGCTTAACTGCCATGACCAACCTCACCTGGACACCTCCCCCCCAACACCAACCTCGGGCCCCAGAGCACCATGAGACTGAAGGGGTCCTGGTCTGAGCTACGTGAGCACCTGTAGGCTGCTTTTAGCTCTGTCCTTTGCATTTTTTTTTTAGGTTTTGAGTGGACTTCTGAGATTGGCCTTGGACCCAGCTTGTCACCTCTAGTTTGTGTCATGATGTCCCCCAGCCGTACCTGGGGAACTGAAGTCTTCCATAGTGGAAGACTACCTGTGAAATTACTTGTCTCTCAGAAAGAAATCACACAAGTGATTTCCAAGCAAATCCAGTCTGATCAGGGTCTCCTGAGGAGGTTTCCAGCTCTGCCTGACAAGGGTCCCTTGCCCTTCTTCCCCCAAAACAGTTCCAGATCCCACCCTTTCTTTTTATTTATTTTTATCATGTTATCATGGCATGTTGCGCAATGCTATCGTACTACTTTATTGTTATATCAATCTTTCCTTACTATTGCATCCTTCAATGCTGGTTTTTTCCTTGCCACCTCACCACATTTCTTGTATTTCTTGCCTGGTTTCTCATTTTGCATCAGTTAGTTTGTGTTCCTACATACTGTTATAGTGCCTATAGATTTGCTATAGCACATATTTCTGTGTGCCTTGCTCAACAGTTCCCCAGGCATATTGGTACAGCTTTTTCACTAAACATATCATAGATCTGATTATTGTTCTCACATTACCGTTTTCTTTCTCATTTCCTGTACTGTAAAAATATCTTTCTTTTTAAGAGATCTACACAGAAATTGAATATTCCCTGTGTAAAACCTGTTGTTCTTAACACGTTAGCACAATCATAAATACCTCCCCTTACCTTATACAAACCTTACCATTCGTAGCCTACCTGCTGTTAGGCTGCTGTAATTTTGGGCTACAACACAGGATTCTTGCAAGTCATCACTAAAATGACAATGCTGCCTTATCTCACAAATGTCCAAACTTAATGACCTCTGTTCCTCACAAATATAAATAATCATAGCTGATTCCCTTTGATGATGTGGAGGTTCTGGCACACCATTTTGTAAGGGTTTTGAGAACTTGGATTAAATATGATGTAAAATGCAAAATTTTTATTTAAGACAAAATTGAAAATAATAATAAAAAATCAACCAAGATCAGAAATTAACAAATTTTAAGGAAACAAACACAACAGATGTATCCAGACCAGAAAAATTCAATTCCTCTTTGTTCTGGTTTTCTACCTGTGCACCTCTAGTTTAAAAACAGTTTCAACAGCAGTGTTAATGAAGTGAGTTAGAAATAGCTTTGCTACTGTAAACAGTGTAATGTTATAAAGTACAGTGGCTGGATTTGTGTGTGGCAAAACTGAAACAGCTTCCCATAATGAGAGGAGATGAAGTTAAATTTTTTACTGTGCAGAAGGGATCGCTTTCTTGAACAGAGGGGAAATGAAAAAAGCAGACTGTCTCCTTCCTTGCATCACCAAATCTAGGTATTGCCCTCCTAAGACTTCTCCCCTCTAGCTCTTTTTTCAGGATCTAGCTACTGTACTTCAGGCTGGATCAAATTTCCTTGCCGTTAAGTGTTTGCACAGCGCTCTGATCTGCACTTGTGTGCATACTCGCTCACCCATTTTCTCTCCCTGTTAAACAACTCTGCCCAAAGTTTTTATCTTGAATATGCTATTTTTTTTGGTAGGAACTCACTCTTATCTTTATCTTATATCTTTATCTTTATATCTTTAAAGAAGAGCATTCATTAGACCTATCAGTTGCAACAAGACTCAATACAACCAATAGTGACTCTTCACTGATGTGCTCTCTCTTGAGCTGTGGAAACGTTTTAAATCAGTTGCTCCCTTTCCCCCATTTTCTGTAGGACAAGGCACAATGATTTGTGTTTGTCCCCTTCACACTGGTGTCTCTTGGTCACCCTGCCTAGGTCTGACCAAGGAAACAATGCAACCTCTCCTGAAGATCACACTTCTATTTCTCACTCCTAGGAAGCAGGACAGTCACACTGCTGTGTAGGTGCCTTGTAAAACAGGAGGCCAGCTTTCCCCCACCAGCTGAACTGTCAACAAAATGAGAAGCTCCTACAGAGCGTGATTTAGAGGAGGGGTCTGACTTAACCCCCTGAGACAGCAGTTGAGAGGGCCTGATCATCCCCTGGTAGGCCTGTGAAGGCATGTGTTGTGAACGTATCTGCTGGTTTGCCTTATGAGAGATTCTCACAGTAGCCTGGTTTTTGCCATTTTCCTCTCGATGTTCTGACTGACATACTCCTGCAGATGTCACTAGTGCTACATGGTATTTTTCAACCTTGCAAATCCATGGGTTTTTTTAAAAACTGCTATTTGTATGTACAATCCTGCATGATATGACACCAGCACCTTTCTGCTAGAAACGCCACCATGTCTGTTATATTACATCTAATATTTACTCTACCGCAGAAAATATTGGGGGTAGGGCTTATTACCTTGGCAAAGAAAGGGAGACTTTAGTCATACAAGTAATCATAAGTCAGTGCAGGACTTCTTCCTAAGTTTCCCTGCATAGAAATCATCCTGTGTTCTGCATTTAAAACAGAGCTTTATGTCTCCCGCGGAAAAGGAGAGAGAGTCATACTGAGCTGAGAGCAGGTCCTTAGTATTGGCTCATTGAAAAAATCTGCCCTCTCCTCTAATATAAAGGACTTTGTACTCATAATTTCTTTAAGGCTGTTCTAACTGTGGACTGTTGCTAAAACAGCTGTCCATCTCTCCTTCCTGCTGTTGCTGTGGCTCCCGGCCCCGCGGTCCTGTCCCGCTGCCATCCTGGGTGAAGGCTTGTGCAGCTGCGCTGGAAATTCAGTCTAGGGGCTGATCCAGGTGACAAGTAACTGTTTTTCTGTTTGGTTGGTTAGTTTAGGTTGAGTACCTTATCTAGCTTATCACACAAGCACAAGCACTAGCTGCTGGTGTAACAGAAGACGCGAGACCTCTCCCTTTGTCAGCAGCTTACTTTTGCATCAGCTGAAAGTAACGATGAAGCTGCAGCTTTGGATACTTGGATATGTTTTTCAGCCATTTTCTACAGATCAGAGCTTTAGCTTGGCTGTCCTGGTAAACTCCAAGCGACTTCAGCAAAGTTGTGCCAAACTAGAATGGAGTAGGACCTTGCCTGATCTGTTCAGTGGACAACTTCAAGGGGATCTGCTCAGCTGGGCTTTTGGGGATGGAGGACTTCCTCAGTGGGATGGATCTCAGTTTTACCACTTACCCTGGTGTGCTAAGTGACTTAGCAACTTCAGCTCTGACTTGAGGCCTTTGTATGGAGGAAACTGTCTGTAACTGTTAAAATTAGGCGAGTTCGCTGCTGAGACATTTACATTCAACTGATTTGCTTTTGACAACTGACTGCAAGTAGAGTCAGTCCTCAAGTATATACAAAGACAGTATGTCAGTGCAAATGCCTGCATTACAGGACATGAGCCAAATTAATTTCTGGAATAATGCCATGGAAGTTAATGGGTATAGCCTCTGAAGTTTAACTGTTTACATTATTTGTATTTTATCTCAATAATAATTTCTGGTGTACACAGATCAATCAATTTTCAACCTGTTCTATTATTGTTATTTTAGGTTAACTCATTGCCTGGCTTTTCTGGTATTATACTGACAGGCACACTATTTCTTTTCTGTTCTCTATTGGTGGGTTGTTCACACTGGTTAATGTCACAATGCACTGGTTAATTTTTCATTATTTTACATCAGGTTTCCTTTGCTGTGTTCTGCCTCAGCAGTTGCCCCTTTGCGCCAGACCACTGGGCTAGGTGTATCCTGATAGACAGCAAACAGCATTGGCCTCTGACTCACCTCCTTTCACAACCTTACACTTGGCGTTATACCCTTCCTCTCTACCATGTTGGAGGAACTGGAAATAGGGTCCTTTGAGAGGCTGTGTGTAAATGCTTGTTATTTTTTTCTTGGTGAAGAATGGTAATGTTCTCTTTTTAAATATTCCTCCCATCTAGCATGCAGGTTTATGTCTTCCTTGCTACTTGAACCTGTGCATGTAAGAGACTGAAGAAAAGAGAGTTTAAACCAAAACTGAGGCAAAAAGTTGCTTTAATTTCCTTCAGAGATTTTTGCCATGTCCAGAGCTTAGGCCCTGGTCTCTGTGCAAGTTATTTCTTGCGAAGTCACCTGATTTGTTGCTTCTTGGTGTTGTGGGAGGGCACATCTGCACAGGGAGGAAAAACAGGAGGTTAGGATTAAATTTGTTCCAGCTTTTGAGCCTTAAAAGAGAGACCTGAACTCCATTGGGGAGCCAGTGTGGAGAGTAAATTCAACCACCCTGACACCTGCTGGAAAAGTAGCACGGCGAGCTGTAGGCAATCCAGGAGATCCCTAGAATGCATTGAGGATAACTTCTTGAGCCAGGCAATAGACAGCCCTATCCAAGGGGATGCAATACTAGACCTGAAGGTCACCAAGGCAAGTGAGCTCATCGGTGATGTCAAGACTGGAGGCAGCTTGGGCTGCAGTGATCACGCATTGGTGGAGTTCACACTCCTGAGGGATATGGAAAAAGTGAGGAGTATAGTCAGGACCCTGAATTTTAGGGAAGCAGAATTCCAGCTCTTCAAGGAGTTAGTCAGCAGGACCGCCTGGGAAATGGTCCTCAGGGACAAGGGAACAGAAGAGAACTGGCAGATCTTTAAGGATGTGTTCCATACAGCGCAAGAGCACTCGGTCTCCAGGTGTAAGAAATCAGGCAAGGAATGGAAGAGTCCAGCATGGCTGAGTTGAGACATTCTGGTCAACCTAAAGACCAAGAGGGAACTGCACAGGCAGTGGAAGTAGGGACAGGTATCCTGGGAAGAGTATAAGGTCGCTGCCTGGTTGTGTAGGGATGGGATCAGGAGGGCCAAGGTGCGGCTAAAGCTGAATTTGGCAAGGGATGCAAATAATAACAAGAAAGGCTTCTACAGGTACATCAACCAGAAAAGGAAAGTTAAGGTAAGCATACTCCCCGTGATGAACAAGAATGGTGGCCTAGTATCAACAGGCGAGGACAAGGCTGAGGTACTCAACAACTTTTTTGCCTCAGTCTTCACTGGCAACCTCTCCCCTCACCCCTCCTGAGTTGACGGATCACAGGATGGAGACCAGGGAGATAAAGCCTCTCCCACTGTAAGGGAAGATCAGGTTCGTGACCACCTAAGGAACCTGGATATACACAAGTCTATGGGACCTGATGAGATGCAACCCAGAGTCCTGAGGGAATTGGCTGATGTAGTTGCCAAGCCACTCTCCA